>JAHWFP010056566.1:394-15721 GCA_023313725.1 Lithobius niger
ACCGAATCGGCCCAAATTTTAAACATCAATAGCCTGTCCAAATACAAGACTCTTGGGGAAGCCCAAATCCGAACTTTCCACCCGGAAGAACCTTTAAACGACGTTTGAAGATCATCTCAAAGCCACTACAGCCTACATTCAACGTGGCCGCCATTGCTGAACTCTGTATTTTTGTATTTTCATTTTATCCCTTTTCTTTTAGGGCAAAAAGCCCGAACATACTAGCTTAGTGTATTGTAAGAGGATTTATACAGACAACCAATTTGTAGTGTGATATTTTTTATTGTGTTTGTCGGCCGCAACCCATATGAAAAATTTCCACAACGATCGATTTTAACTTTAAAAATGTTAAACGTTAAATGTTCCCAGTAACTTAATGCGTTATAGCATTCAACTAAGCTAGCTTATTTAACCGTATTTATACTTTATTTATATTCTGTTACCCCCAGAAACGCTACCATATGTCCAAACGTATAAACGTATTACGACCTGGCATTCTACCGGACACGAATTTTTCAGTGAATATATGTTTATTTTAGTTCTCCTCTAACCTGACTGAGACCTACCAAAATCTACGAAAGCTTGATCTACTATTAAACACAAAAAAAAATCTTAAAAAGATCTGTGCAAAAACTTCGAATTCCCCCTTTTGCCCCCCTCCCCAGCCAAAACTATTTGTGGTGTATAACACTGCAGTTTACCGTTAAAGCTTGTTTAATTTAATAGTAATGTTCTGTGCATTACCCAAAGCCATGTAATAAGCTTTAACAAGAGCCAAATCACGTTGCAATCATGTAAATACGGAATCCATAGCCAATAATACAAAGTAAAGGCCTATTTCCCAATGTTCAATTGAGTGAAACTCAAAACATGCCTATCTTTTCCGTCTTACATGTCCCTACTCCTTCAAACGGCTCTGCACCCAGTTCCTTTGTTCATCCGACTTCTCCTCCCACTTTCCATTGTTCTCGAGGCCCTCAGCCAATCAGACCCCCGCAGCTATCCTCGGCGTCCGCGCCTACTTCCGGTAATGTGTATAAAACCCCAGCCCCAGAATCCCTCGTTAGCACAGCTCACAGATCTCAAGCTAGAGAAGGGTCACGCCAGTCGGGAGTGGAGACGCCATGTCCGGAGAATGCCATGCCGGGCACGATGGTAGTGGTTCGTATGTTATAGTTTAGCTTTTGAAAGTTCAGTTTAGGACCCCCATATTCTAAATTGTAGTTTAAAACTTAACTTAACTCTCTAGCTAGGGAAAATTATGGTGGAGACGCCTGTAGCGGCATCTTAGGTTTCCTCTCCCCATAACGTCAGAGTGGTTCTCGTACTAAAAACCAACTTTTCCAGTTTATTTTAAATGGATTTTTAACTTAAACTAATTGACGGTTTGATCTTTGTGGAAGTCAAATTGAAACAAACTGATGCCTAACTGTAAAATTGCCGGGCTTTTTATAACTTAGAACAGTTCTCGAGGGAACTAAGGGAGGTTGATCTTTTTGTACTTGGAAAACTTAGAAACATAACTGTGGACGGTTGATCATGTAGAAACATACTGTCAGACTTTTATCAGTTGCGGCTGTTGAGTCTTGTGGGTGTCTCCGGGAGCACCTAATATTACTTTTTCTATTGTGAAAATTTAAACTTTTATTCAAACCAAGTGTGTTTGTCTGAATTGTGAATTGCTACTTTGTAAATTCAAACTTGTTGCTTTTAAATCAATGGTATTCAAAAGCTTTTAGAAGCAAACTATAATGTAAAGTGTCTTTTTCATTCTCTGTAGCAAAAATAAAACCAGGAGTTTTAAGCTTCAGTCGTTTGCTAGATTTGATTAATTGTATTTTAGTGTAAAATTAAATATGTAGCCCATCTTTAGATTTTAGCTAGTAAAACAGTTAAATCCACCGTTGGTGGCAGCGATACCAACAGTTTAAGGTTAGGCCCCTTTAATTAGGACCGGCGCTCCATCCCCCATGCTGGGACAGTCGCCCATGCTGTGTTGAATAACGTAAAAAGTCGTCATTAACACCGATTACCTCAAGCTGAAACTCCACGTACACCAGGGAAACCGGGGGCGTTACAAGCACCTAAGCCGTCGTAGCGTCCGCCGTTACAATCACCCCTCACCCCATCCTATTAGTCACAAATCGAAATTGAAACTGCAAAATTCCGAAAAAGTCAATTCACAAAAAAAATCACACACATTTCCACAAACTAGACACTTACTCCTTATGTCCAGCAAATTTTCAACAACTAACTGTTGTCATCATCAGGCTTTTAAGGTTAATTTAGTACCTGATCACATCTTGTTTCAACGTTGTTTACAAGCGCCGTTTTCGAATTCGCCGGTAATCATGGCCTACTACGTTTTGGGGGCATTACACGTCAGCATTCTGCTCGCTTAGTTCCCATCGCCTACTCAATTCTAGTTCCAGTCCAACGTTAACCAGGTTGCCCACGTTAAGATTTAATGGTCCTCGATTGTTCATGAGTGCTGTTTTATGCAATTCATGTTGTTTAATTGCTACCGATTCCAGGCACCTAAGATGTTTACCTCTTGCCGAGTTTAAGCTCAAAAGCGTCCTGGTTTTTTCCCAATCAATTGTGTGACTTGTCTCTATGCAATGCACTGCTATTCCGTTGCCCTTCGTAATTCTTACATTTGCCATGTGTTGTGCCAGTCTCACTCGTACTCCTTTTCTGGTCTCACCACTATATACTGCCTCAGAGTCATTGCATGGGACACGGTACACCCCTTCTCTCGTATTCGCAACATGTCCCATCACCTGTTCATCCTTCTCCTTTTGTGTCATGTGAGCCTGATTTGGACAGTCACAATTTTCTTCACTCTGTTGCTAATGCGTTTTTTCAAGCCCTCCACGTTCTTCAAGCCTCGCTTCCTCAAGATGTCTCGAATCTGGCCAGTCATTCCACTCCCTCAAGGTAAGTCAAACTCATTCGTGGTTTTTCTTCTCTCTTCGTAGTCTTGCTGATACTCATTCACTTCTCGCTCTCTTCTTTTAGCTGACGACACAATCGAGTATGCATTCTTCTTAAGCCGATTCATCATTTCCCCTGGGTATGACAACAGTTAATTGTTGAAAATTTGCTGGACATAGGAGTAAGTGTCTAGTTTGTGGAAATGTGCGTGATTTTTTTTTGTGAATAGATTTTTTCGGAATTTCATCATGTTCCACAGTACGAACTTCAACGAAGTTTTTCGTGAAACTGCAAAATCGAAACCAACTCTGAAATCGAAACCTTGGATGCACTCGGATGTAGTGCTTGAACGGACGAAAACAAAACTGCAACCTTTGTTATCCACATGGTACAGAGAACATTTATGCGGCAACAGCCCAAGATTGTCGCATAGCATCGAATATAGACACTGTCCACAGCCCAATCGACCCAAATCTTTGGGTGTTGAATTTGTTGTCATTCACACTCACTGAAGCAAAGCTACAAGTGCTCAAGCTTGATCCCAAATTCATCCCAGTTCTTAAAGAAGATGTGCTCTTCCAAAACTCGAACTTCACGGCAGACAAGCAAATTCTCCTGGAAAAGTTTCAATAGGTGCCCCACCTAGTCCAACAGCTCCAAAGCTGCATGGTCAATTGTCCTTCATCCTCTCCTGAAAACATCACCACCGGACAATGAGCCGCTATACGATCCCTCCAGGCTAACCGAGATTTCGTCATCACTTGTGCCAACAAGTCAAACACAACGGTTGTGTTAGATGCGCAAGACTACGTGTGTAGAGTGCTGGGCAAGTTGAACAAACCGGGCCTCTACTCCCCCAACTCATGCGAACTGGGCGACACCGTGCATAACAATCCTATAGCACACATCGTGAAACTCATGAATAAGAAACTCCATGCTGAAGTACAAGGGGACCAACCGGAACCGGGTGCAATGATCCTACACATTTTCGCCCAAGTGAAAATCCATGAAGAAGGCAGAGTTTAAACTAATTACCTCGGCAAAAGGTGGCCCAGCCCAGAAACCTGAATGGTTCATCACACTGATACTTCAGAAGTACATCTGAGAACATACTCTCTCACAAACACGTTGCAATTCACTCAGCTCCTCCAACAACTGAAGCTCGAGCCCAATGAAGAACTCACCTCGTTCGACGTTCAGGCACTGTTTCGCAGTATGTCACATAAACTCATCCTTTTCAGAAAACAACTCGCGCTCAAATTCAAAAGAAACAAATCCTACTGAATTTGCGAATTTTCGATAAGCTGCTTGACTAAAGATGGTAAAAATAGTCCGCCTATCTTCTTCAGGCCACCACAAGAAGCTTATTTACATTATCTACAATGTCCGATGTGCATCGATCGTTGTGGAAATAGCAGACGACTACGACGCGACTCGTAGCCTTCCAAATTTATGAGGCGGCACTCGCTTCTCACTATGCCACTTATTCGCAAGGCGCTCGCTCAGTTCTCTGCTGATAAGAAGCTGGATAGAAGGGTTTGAGGGGTCTTGTAGGTTCGTAAGCACAGAACCACGGCATATTTCATGCTGGATTGCCAGGGATTCAAGGTCCCTCAAATGCACGTCCCTTCTGGAATTTGACCCGAGGAATGTTTGTGTAAGGCTCCAGGCAATCTTGCGCTGCGTTTTTATCACATGTGTGGCAATGCTGCGCGTCATTACCTGGTTTCTGGTGTCGGCCATGTGTTGACTCACTCTTTCGTGGACGGCTTTTTTAGTCTCACCAATATAAATGGCTTGGCATTCCTCACACTCCACTCGATACACACCTTCTGGCGCATTCTTAACATTTTTCAGCTCGTCTTCCATTTCTTTCTTTACTCGTGAGTGGTAGCCTACCTCTTGTAACTGCTACATTGCTTCTTGTGGAGGATCATTGATTTAAGAAATTTACCATTTTTCAAAAATGCGCCGATTCCACATTTTTTAAGCTCATATTGTATAACATCACTTACTCCATCAAGGTAGGTAACTCCCACTCGTTTAACAACTGGTACCCTGTCAGTGGTCTTCTCTCTTCCACGTGCTTCCACCTCATTTCTTTTTTCAGTCTCCCTCTTTCCAATTGCTCGGGCTTCTTTTATCAAACAATTCAGTAGTCTTTAGTCAAGCAGCCTGTCGAAAATTCGCTAATTCGGTTAGATTTGTTTCTTTTTGAATTTGAGCGCGAGTTGTCTTCTGAAATTTTTAGAACATTCAAAGTAGGATGGTTCGTTTTTTCAAACTCATCCTGGAGCTCTTTGATTGTTCAGCGTGAAAACTCCGCATTAAAAAGAAAGGGAAGTTGAAAGTTCTCCTTGCAAACATTTAGGTCACTTTCAAAGGAGGCACCTACAGGCAAATAAAGGGTGACCCCAGGGGTACTCGTGTTCTCCTAAACTCGCAGAAATTGTTATAGAATTTCTTGACGAGCACGTCATCCGCCGACACCCTGAACTGGACATATGCTCCTGCTACGTGGATGACGTGTTCACCAAGACCAAACGGAACAACATCAGCAAAATCCTTTCCACCCTCAATAGCTGGAACCCAGACATTGCCTTCACAGTTGAAACCAAGGAAGATGGTAAACTGGCATTCTTAGACACACTGATTTGCAGAGAGGACCTGAAGCTTGAGTGAGACCTCTACACGAAACTTTCCCAAACCAGTAGAATGATAACCTACCATCTGTCCCAGTTCCTCCAGCGCACCCCCATATTCCGGAAGCACCCAAAGTTCCCCTAGCCACCCACTCGATAGAAGACATCCCAAGGATAAGAAACACAGTCTATGCCGTTTTCCATGTGCCGAATGCGCTGTAATTTACATCGGTGAAACCCGACAGCAATAAACAAATGAGTCCACGAGCACATACTAGCACTCGACCAGAAGGACACACAAAATGGGGTAGCCATGCATCACGTCAAGTTCCAACACGACATCACCTGGAACAATGCACAAGTATGTAATGTCGGCTTGCCGAAAAACGATTGGAGAGGATACACGACCTCCAAAGATCAAAACACCCATGGAACATTTTTTTTTCTCTCGGCGACTCGGCCGGGAAAAAACCCCAAATTCAAACGCCTGTATCTCCCAAGAAAATGGACCAATCCGTCTCATCTAAACAGCTCTTAATAACCACGAACTTTATCTGTTTCCCCCCGCAAACAGAGTACGAAAATTCCATCTAGAAGTCATTCTACAACATTTAGAAAAACGCACGAAACCGAAGCCGTAAAATCACCTTAGCGCGCGAGACGCCATTCTCGCCACTTGTAAAAATTTGTATTTACTTTTTATTTTCACTTAGGCATAAAGCCGAAAACATTAGTTTAGTGAGGAGGAGGAGCTTCCTCTACGAAGGTACTTAACCTCCTACTTAATTGTACAGAATACTTTGTGAGTGTGGTATTTTTTATTATGTTGAACAGCTGCAACCTTTATGAAAAATTTCCACAGCGATCGTCGACTGTCCTTTAACTTTGATGTTATTTATTTTACTCAAACTTAAATGCGTTGTAGCATCCTCTGAGCTAATATATTAATTCTTTTTATGCATTCTTAATAATAATCTTTTGCCCCTAAAACGCTACCACTACTCCAAAATATACAGACATCGGCAATCACCGGACACGAATTTTTGTGTATATATGTTTTGTTCTAAATCTCTGCAAATCCTGACTGACCCATCCGAATGTTGCTACTAGCTTGCTCTACTATTAAAAACCAAAAGATATTTATAAAAGATCTGTTTTCACAAAATCCGAAAGTCAAACTGTGCTTAAAAACTTCGAATCCTCAATTCCGCCCCCCCCATCCAAAACTAGTTGTGGTGTCCAACACTGCTGTTTCCAGTTAAAGCTTATAAAATTTAATAGTAATGCTCTCTGCATTACCCAAAGCCAAGTATTAAGCTTTAACAAGAGCCTATTCACGTTGCAAACATGTAAATATTCAATCCGTAGCCAATAATACAAAGTAAAGGCCTATTTCCCAATGTTCAATTGAGTAAAACTCAAAACAGGCCTGTCTTTTCCGTCTTACATGTCCCTTCTCCTTCAAACGGCTCTGCACCAAAACCCTTTGCCATACCGACTTCTCCTCCCACTTTCCATTGTTCTCCAGGCCCTCAGCCAATCAGACCCCCGCAGCTACCCTCGACGTCCGCGCTTTTCCCCCTCTCTAGCATAAAACCCCAGCTTCCGAACGCAATCGTTAGCACAGCTCACAGATCTCTCAAGCTAGAAGGGTCACGCCGGTCGGGTGTGGAGATGTCACGTCCGGGATTGCCATGCCGGGTAAAATGGTAGTGTTTGTAAGTAACTAGTTTAACTTTAGAAGTTTATCTTTAGGACCCCCCAATTCTAAATTTATAGTCTAAATTAAATTAACCTCTAGCTTGGAGTCTTTATGGTTGGTAAGCCTTATCGGCATTGCTGGTATTTACCACCATAATGTTAGAGTAGGCATCTCTTTCTAAAAAGCCAGTTTCTTACTTTGTTCATTCTTTAATGTAAACAAAGGGACGGTTTGATCCTCGCGAGGAAAAAAAACCGTGGGACGACTTGAAAACTACAGTTGTCAAATATAGTTGTAACTTAGCAGACGCGGTTCAGCTTGCTGGGTATTCCTTGATAGGAACCCAAGATAAAAATGCTTTTTCTTGTCTAAATTAAGTGTTTAAGAACAAACATCGTTGTTCTTGTATCCAAGTGAATTTCTAATGTAAATTCTTGATTTATTTGTTTTTGCCAAACTTGTCAAAAGCTGAACTAGTGAATTAAATGTAAAAGTGTTATTTTTATTATTCTGATGTTTTAAAATAAAAACCAAGAGTTTTTAAACCTCAGGTTCGTTCCCTAGTACGATTAATTGTTTTTAAGTGTAAATTATTATGTAGCCCATTTATACTTCGTTTAAGCAATTAAATTAATCCACCGTTGGTGGCAGTGTAATTATCGGTAGCATTAAGGTTAGGCCTAGAATAGGACACCGACGCTCCATCCCCCAAGCCGGGACTGTAGCCCTTGCTGTGTTATTGAACGTAAAAAGTCGTCAAAACCACAAAACCTGATGCTAAGAAATACTCGTCAACCAAGGATGTCGGGGGCGCTACAAGCACCTCAGCCGTAGTAGCGTCCGCCGCTACAAGTGCTCCTCACATCTAACACCTCCAATGACGCACACCACCAAGCACTGGCATGCATGGCCATTCAACTTTTCCGGTATAATGAAAGCCCGTCATGAATTTGCAGGAATCAGCACATAAAAATATCCTGAAAATTACTACCCTTGAACTGACAGCAAGCCTCTCCAAAAAATGGCATAAACTGCTAACTCCTACTCCAACAAACGAGCAGCACAAGATGGTAGCACCATCCAAATGGCCTAAGGCGCCGAATTTCAAACATGAGTTGTGCATGCTCATACACTTTTACGTGCTCGTACACTTTTTGCCTGATGAAGGTAGTGGGATGTTTATGTAAGCATATAATACTACCGAAAATTTGCAAGACCAACTAAGAGTAGATTGTTTCTTTTCTAGCATAGCCCAAGTCCTCTTTTCACAGTTTGCCACAAAGCTAGTAATAATTATGCAGGCCCCCTAGGCAGTTTTAGTCAACTCAGTAATACGCTTTCGAAATAAAACAAAATAACCCAAATCAAGGTTGTCGCACAGAAAATTGATTGAAATCGAATGAAGCAAAAATCCTGAAATCGTACACCTTAGTTACTTTCAAGAATACCAACCCACAAGGCAGACTTAGAGGCACCAACCATAGATCACTGAATAGACAACAGTTCAAGGTCTAATGTATGGATGAACAGAACTGAAGTCCATCTCAGTCGCTATGCTGTAACTAAGGACAAGGTAAGCAATTACACTAAAGGCTTAACCAATGACAATATGTAGTCCTAAACCAGTATGCCTAATTGACACATATAGGAGCCAAATCGGCAGTTGTGCTCAGGGAGTGAATGTTTCCAAAAAAAATAACGAATCATCCGAAGTTCATGTTATATGTTTGGTTTGTGCATAACTCCATGAATGACGAGGAAGTCCAAGATTTCTGCAGTGGCAAAATAAAAATTTCCGAGGACAGGGTACGCACTTTCTGTGAATTTTCCTGCAACATAATTTTCATATTTTCTGTAAGAAGTAATTAAAAAATTGTCGGTGTTTACTAACTGTACCTGTTGATTACGGGTCTCTTTTGCTTTTTTTTGTTGTACATGTTGTGGGAAAAAGTGAGAGGATATGACAAACCAAAGTATTTAAGCTACGAATGTCAATTATTGTCGCAAATCTGCGTCACTCTGCTAAAGTAGTGAAAATCTGCGACACTCATTTTTCTGCAAACAGAATCGTGGAATAGCAGAAACCTAGCCTCCCTGTGGACCACTATCTGATCCACGCTAAAGGTGCCTTTAATAACACATTTAATTTCCTCAGGGCATGCGGCTAGTACCTTTCAGTACTCTCTGTGTCGGAGGTGTTGAACGGCATATTTTAACCAGTTTCTCATCAGTCAAATATCTGCCCTTGGGGAGCAAATACCTGGCCTCAACACATTACCAAATTAAAATAAAAGTGGAAAACATACTTACTGAAAATGCCTAATGATTAACTTTCTTTGGCATTTGTGTTTAGGAACGTGAGTAATCATTAATGTCCTAGAAACCTAAGTTATCAAAGAAACAAAACATTAAAGACATACTCTAAAATGTGTTAACTAGTGAAAAAGTGGGGATAAATATACTGCTTTCTGCATAAAAAACATGGCAACTTAACACTGTGTTGCCAGGAGTCTAAACGGGACTACTAGTAAACGAAGTGCAAGAGAATTAATGAAATGCTTTAGCTGATTAAACATTACCTACCAATTCTTCATCCTCGTACTTCAGATTCACCGAAAAATGCCTCATTATTATAACTCCAATAGGCAGGAAGAAAAAGGAAATAATGACATGAGCCCACATTACACTCTCGCTAAGATGGGGAAAAAAAAAAGAAAAAGCGTAAGATACTGAGTTTTTCATTGTTTGTATTGTATCTTTAGTACTTACAACTGGATTGCACATGAACCCTTCTATATAATAAACAAAAACGGATGTTAAATGTTAAGAGTGAGGGTGTGAAGCTCAAAGCCCAGAAGGAACACGGACAAGTTTTCACAATAAGGTTCTAGGTAAGTCTCCACCAATACCAACTTAATCGATCTGATACCAATCCGAACCGGTTTTAAACATTTTGCCGACGCTGGTACCGATATCATCCCAGGCATTGTCGGAAAACACAACAAACAGAAGGGGGCCGAGGACGCTGCCTTGGGGCACCCCACTTGTGATGGTCTTCCATGAAGAAGCTTGGCCGTTCACCACGACCCTCTGGCCGTGATACTTCAGCCACGCCTCGATCCAATCAACAAGTGCAGTATTCACTCCAAGATCACGCAGCCTTCTCACTAAGCGCAGATGGGGGACCTTATCAAAAGCCTTGGAGATATCCAAATAAATACAGTCAACATGAGCACCACTATCAACAGCCTCCATCCAATCATCCTGGGCCAAAAGCAAATTACTAAGGCACGAGCGGCCACACACAAAGCCATGCTGCACGTCAGATGGAACCCCCATCCTTTTCAATTTGTCTTCCAAATGTCCACGCAGAATACGTTCCAAAATCCTGCAGATTACACTCGTGAGGCTCGCAGGTAGATAATTTGAAGGTTCCCTACGATTTCCACCCTTATGAATAGCAGTAACATTGGCCATCCGCCAGCCACGTGAAACAACCCCCTTACGAAGTGTCAATGCAAAAAGGTGAGTAATCGGTTTAGCAATTTCATAGGCTGCTTCCCGAAGAATGCGAGGATGGATACCATCGGGCCCAGCAGCTTTACACACATCAACACTGAGCAGCATCTTCAACACACAGAGCTTGCAAACAATATCACTTTCAAGCATCCTCTCCCTGTCCTGGTCTGCGTCAATCGAATGCCAAAAATCACTCAGGAAGAAAGCTTCAAGGTCATCCTCTGGAGTAAACATGGAGCAAAAATGTTCCTGAAGCACCTCAGCCGCTTCAGTGCCACCCTTCGTACGACTGCCACTTGTAGTATCAAACTCCATAAAGGACTTTTATTCTTGACACGATTGACGTAGCTCCAATATGCTCGTGGGTTGTTCTTAAGCCTTCCAGCCAGGTCGGCTTTAAAACGACGTTTGGCTCTGCGCAGAGCTTTGCATGCCTTACGCCTAGCAGACCTAAATTTCGTAGTTCCTCCTAGTAGGGTAGCGCCTGTAAAGACCCCACATACGTCCTTTCACCTCAATCCTTTGAAGCACTCCCCCCGACAGCCAATGTGGCTTACCAGCCAGAATTTTAATCTTTGGGACACAGTCGTCGACAAACTCCAAAAGAGTCTCTTTAAAGCTGGACCAGTCAACCTCAACATTACCAGAAAATGTGGAAGACCAATTAAAATCAGCCAGCAGTCTTCTCAACTTATCAAAATCACCTTTGGAGTAATCCATCCTCGTAGCACTGCAGGAAGACGGCGGATCGCAATTCAGGAATTCACTTAAAAGAACATCTTGATCGCTCTTACCAAGGGGTGGATCATGGCGAACCTCAATAATATCATAAGTATCCTTACTTAGCACTAGGTCCAAGAGACTCGAATTATTGTTACCCTTAGCTCTCGTAGGCTCCACAATATGTTGGCACCACAGAAGGTCCTGAATGACCTCGTAGAACTGAAAAGCAAACCTGTCAACAGGGGCTCCCACTGTGCCTTTAACCCAATCAATCTCACGATAGTTGAAGTCCCCATGATCAAAACTTTCTTCCAACCCCTACCAACTTCCTGAAGAGCACGAAGCAACAACTGTGTTGCTCAACCAAAGTAGTGGGCCTCCTATAAACCACACCGGTAATCAGATCCCCAGTGGGTAAAGACAACTCGCACCACACTGCTTCAGAAAAGGTATTCTGAAGCACAACTTCACGTGCAACAATTCCATCTCTAACATAAAGAGCCACTCCTCCTTTCCTCTCACCCTCCCTATCTTTCCTAAAAATCCGGTACCCAGGAATGGCAACCTCCGCGTCCAAAATATCGGGGTGCAGCCAAGTCTCACTGATCCCAAAGCACAAAGGTTTGTAAAGTTGCACATAAACTCGCAATTCGTCAATCTTACTAACAAGCGATTCAGTATTAGTGGAACAAAAGGTAAAACTGCCATATGTGGCATCACCTTGAGCAAGCTTCTCAAGGCTAATGTCGGCCGTTTTTTGAACAAACCGGAATCTGGCTAGTAGAAACAGCTGGTTTGGGTCTTTCTGCCCTAGGAGGCCTCCATTTGAAAGGCCTAATAAGAGTTCCAACATCCCAGTAGCCCAGGTCCGACACAGCGTCAGCATCTTTCTTACTAACCTCCACGCAGAAAGAAGCATAAGTAGTGAATTTAGTCTGCAACATAACACAATTTGCATCAACTTTCAATTCAGTCTTAAGGTTTTCCAATTCAGTTTTGGTAGTGTCTGGTGCAATCCTGCTAACAAAAAGACGCTGCACATTATCAAACCGAGGTGGCACAGCACGAATACGTTTAACAATAGTTTTGAATAATTCTGTGTAGTTTTGAATAATTCTATAACAGTTAAACGCATCTAGGAAGATAGTCAGTGATTTCCTGAGCAAAACGCCACGAACCACAGGTCATAATCTCTCTAACGGTCCCACGCTAGGTCAGCAAAAGTTGATGATACGGAGCCGATACTGATACCACAAATCCAATCTAGTGTCAGTATCAGTGCAGCCTTAATTCTAGGTGTCAAATTTTGTCAGTAAGCGGCTGGTGAACATTAGACCCTTACCACCCGTTGGTCAACTTAATGACTTTGTAAGCCCATTTTGTAAATCCATGCAAATAAAATTCCTGCCTATTCGCACAGAACATAAGTGTGTACGGTTGTAGCAGGTTTTTTTTTGTTGTAGGAATATCTTTAAAGAACTTTTAAGAACAGAATTTTCATGCGAAGTTTGGCATTTGACTTTTGATGCTTTAGAATTGTTGACTATCTTTATGGAAAATACCGGCAATCGGTGCGTACTGTGGCAAATCTGAAACATGGAGAACAGTTTTTTTTAACAGTTTTAAAACCACTACACTTTACCACGTACGGTGTAAATGAACTATCGTCCACTTGAATTTTTGGTGGAATTCAATCTTCTTCAGAAGTGGTCTGTTTAGCATCTAGTATTTGTGCACCTTGCCTGCACACACCTTGTTTGCTTATCAATTGTTTAAGTCTAGAGCTATCTCCTGATTCGTCCATACTGTAAGGCTTGTAGTTATTTAACTAATGAGAGTGCATGTATGCCAGTACTGTTAGGATATAAATGTAAGTGCCTTAACATTTATTAAAGTCTCTAGTTACTTGCCGTCAACACTTGTCTTTCCCTAGTTAAAGATAGTTTGCTTGTTTAGCATAAGAATGTGTTAGTGTACATCAAGAAGTAACTACGGCTCAGCTATGTTTTTTTACGATCACATGCTTGTGTGTTATGTTTTGATAACAAAACAAACACACAAGCATATGATCGTAAAAAACGTAGCCAAGCTGTAGTTACTTCTGAAGAAGGTGGACAACTGAATTCCACCAAAAATTCGAGTGGACGATAGTTCATTTATATGTGGTAAAGTGTAGCATTTTAAACAGTGTTTTACGGAAAAAAGACCGTTCTCCGTGACTATCTTTATAAAAAATTTCGTAGATTTAAGGTAATTGATATTGCACTCTGCTGCGAATATGCAGTCAGGTTACCAAACTGGAAAAAAACATTTACCAAATCAGAAGAACACACACCGAGTTTAATTTGAATGTTCAATGGTCTTTTTCAGAAGGTAGCTTGTTGCTAGTTCCTTCTTTTTCAGAAGGTAGCTTGTTGCTAGTTCCTTCGAGTACCATGTCACTGTTGTTGTTCGCTGGAAGGGTTTGGATCAGACTCGTTTGACGGTTTGAATCAATAGTTCATTATATGTTTGAAGGTTAGGGATAGCACTAATCTTGTTATGGCTTCGAATCTGAATGTCACATTTTTTGTTGAGGTCCAAGGTCAACTGTGGTATCAGTAGCCAGTCGACGTTTTAGAAAAGTCAACCCCGCGAGATTCATCAGAGGGATATTCAGTTGAACAAAGCGAGTAATGGCTATTGAGTCGAAGGCCCTTATGTGCTGATAATGGAAAGAGTTTGGTTTTATGAGAGAGACCTGAAATTTTCCCAGGAAATATTTTGTTCAGTCTGAAGGCAGTGAGCAGCCTTTCTGGACAGCCGTCACGCGCGTTTGTTGACAAGGATCTGCAACTCTCTCCACGTCTCTGTAATATGCAGCAAGGCACACCATAGACTATTCATTCTGTCGATCTAATATGGGAAGGTGGCAGGATAGGGGCAAAGTGGGAATGGGATGGGGGACTGTGCTAGGGAAACTGCAGGTGGATTCAACTGCGTGGTATGCTCTGACCTCAATTTGGCATTTCTACTAGTGCTGACATTCTCCACAGGCGTGGTGGTGGTGGTGGGGTGAGGTATGGTAGCGTGGCCAGCCTCCCTAACCTGCCGGGAGGGGTTCGGGCTTCCTCATCAGCATCTTCGTTTCTCACGTTAGCTCTCTCTCTCGGGCATTTTTTGAAAGTGGGTGGGAAGCGGTGGAAACACCAACGCCTTGTCATTTCAGAACCTTGCTCATAACCTCGCTCCTCAGCCCAGTCAAATTAGAGCAAATGCTCAAAATAATTCACAATAAGCTGATTTCTGGCACAGATGTTCGTAGTTGTGGGAGGCTTTGCGGTTTGTCAACTTCATTCACCTCCACCAGATTCCGTTTTGCCTCACTCTACGGTTTGTAAAGTCGTGGTGCGGGCATTCGTGGTTGCCAAGGTATTTATTCTTATTTATTTAATGTATTTCACACGCCTGCACTTCGTCAACTGAGTAACAATCGTGGTGTTGTACACCCAAATCAGACGATTGTTGCCAGCTCGTGTCTTGCTGTCGCCGCATTGTTGTGTAGGCTACGGCCTGTCTCTTTAGTGTAATCCTCTCCCAACAGCGACGCGTACCAGTCGCTAAGTAAAAAGCGTCCTTAGCCCTAAAGATGTAAGCGCCATTTTTAATGTTCCAAGGAGGGGTCGTAACGATCATGTAAGTGTCGAACTGAATACCATGATAACAGTTTCTCCCCTCCTATAACATGATTATGAACTGTAAAAATGCAATCGTATGAACTGTGTCGGACTAAGCCGTACCAAATCACTGTCCAGAAATGTTCCC
>JAHWFP010056567.1:161-11270 GCA_023313725.1 Lithobius niger
GAGGTAGCTTACTGCACGAAAGAGAAACCTGTTTGGAAGACGCTATGGACCGAGAGGTAGCTTACTGCATGAAAGAGAAACCTGTTAGGAAGTTGCAATGTACTGAGAGTTAAGTATTAATGTGTACACAGCTGTAAGTAAAACCGTGTATTTTAAAACACATTTAGACAAACCAAGGAAACATTCTTTGACGTTTTCAGATGAAAAATACATAAAAGCGTTTTACAAATAGCATTAGCCGAGGAAAAAAACTTTTCAAACATTAGTGTTGTAGGCGTGAAATGCATTTAAAATAAAACGCAAGCATTGAATTTGCTACACTTTGTATTATGGACGTGCCTAAAACGCGGTGCATGTAGCAACATAAGTGTTTAAAATAAAACAGTAGTGTTTTTATTACAACGTGCATGTTTTTTTTTTAAGTGTGTTTAACGAAAACGCTTATGTTGTAAAATAAACCCTGACTGATATAAGATAAAAATAGTAGATGTACTTTAAACACTTCGGTCGCTACATGTGTTTCGGTCATGTGTTTACAAAGTGTTGCAAACTGAACGTTAGTGTCTGCAACACCAAACACCATATAAACGCCAGGGCTTTGAAAGGATTCTTCTTAGCCAACACTATGAAGAAAGACACTGTGCATTGACAGTAGATATCACTGTGTAGCAACTCAGCCTCCATACGAACTGTGTTCTGGTAGTACAGCTTCCAATAGATTCTGTGTACTACCAGAGTGCACCACTAGTATGCAGTTCGTGTGGAGGTTGCATTGGCATACAAGTTGTCAATACACTGGGTCTTTAGAGTGCATGCTATTAATGAAACGCCTCATGTGAATTTTAGGTAAAAAATCTAAAACAGTTTTCTAGATGTGTCTAAAATGTATTTATTGTAAATCAACGTTTTTTTAGTGTACCTGTACGAATTATGTACACACTTGGGCCCTGTTCGTAGACACTTCCAACATAGTATGTGTGCTACCGGGTCGGGTACCTCACAATTCATGCGTAAGCTGTGCTGGTGCACAGTGACGTACACTTAGTATAACAACACCAAGTTATTTTTCATGCCCCTTCGAGTTGACCTAGCCTGAAGTAATCAAAGTAACGTTACTTATTGTTAAAAAAAAGAATCCAACTTTATGCACTGAATAATCCTGTCAACACTAGACTGCGGTAGCACAAAGAAATAGGTTTGCAAACGAATAACGGCGAACATAGGTTACTGGTGGATCAGTAAACGAAATACGTTAGTGCAATGAAAGATGTCCACCGCATTCGCAGAGCATGAAATACGTTGGCTCATTCGCCAAACAGCTGGTGGAGCAGATAAAGAATTACATGGGCCCAACGAAGGACCGCCCACATGTTGTTGAAGCAGACAAAGAAATATGTGGGTCCAGTGAAGAACGGCCAACACATTGGTGGGGAGATAAACACACACGTTGGCCCAGAGAAGGAATGCCAACATGTTGGCGAGTCAGTAAACAACTATGTTGGCCCAGTAAAGGCAGGCTACCAACATGTTGGTGAAGTCGTTAAAGAAATTCATTGGCCCAACGAAGGAATGGGATGGCTGATATTCATAGGCCCCACACTGGGCCATTTGCTTTCCCGGAGGACACAGGCACACCAACCTAGCATTATTAGTTGTTTGGGAGGATGCAATTTTCTAACAGACAGCCTGCTTCATCGGCTGTGCAACTCGTGTGAGAAAGTTTTCGGTGTTATTGCAGCGACAGATTCAAGACAACGGAGCATGCTCCGGCGACGAAGCTTAAAGATTGGTGTAGAAACTGAAAAACCTTCCTAGAAGGCCTCCGAGCTTCGGCCGTTTGGGTATACCAACTTTCAGGGAAGCCAGCGTAGCTGCCCCTTTTTGGTTTATGCTCGGCAGGTCTATACGAGCTCGAGCCTCTTTCAAGACAAAATATTCGTTTAGGGTTTAAGTTCAGAGTGAGGTGCCACTCGTTTATTATGCTTTTCTTATACCACGCACCAAGGCTGTTTGCCGTAACGCATGTATCACGTGACTGGGCTAGTCCACTCAGTCGGCCAAAGATGCGCTCTTTTCGTTCGTCATTGGCTAACTCACGATGACATCACGGTAAACAGCCGTGGCCGATGGTATAGTTTTCCGTGGCAAACTGGTCGTAGCCGACAACCTTGGAACTAGTAGGTGGCCGTTGCAAAACCCCAGCAAGGTGAGCCAGACGAGCATCGCTTTGTTGCTGCCACTTTTTCTGTCGTGTGATGCCGACGTTTTGATGAGGGCGCTAGTAGAGTGCGAAATCGCCTTTCATGCCACTAATACATCCAATGCTGAGAATACATCCTAAACAACTACTGATCCTAGCACCAACATTGCACCAACACTGGGCCAACACGGCATTAAAGCCGCTGCCAAGGAGTTGCCAACGTTTACCAACGCTGGCGCAATCATCTTACATCACTGTATACAGGCTCAGTTCCCATATATACGACTTTTGTGCTTGTAGCAGTTTTTGACTCATTAAGTACACAAAATGTTTGCTGTACACAATTCGTGTGGAGGCCGAGTTGGACAAAGTGATGTGCACTACTAGTGCACGTGTGTTCTGAGTGAATGCTTAACTGTGTACTACACAGACACTAACACCGGTGCCTTTTTCCGACTGAAAGTGAGCATAATATCTTGGTATCATGGTATCTTCTTGGTAAGCATGGTATCTTCGAATTTCTTGTAAAATTGTGCCCACATAATGTCTGTTTTCCGAATAACGGACTGAAATCTGTTTATAACTAGGCTAGTGAGTGTTCATTGAAACCGGACTGCTGCATTAATGCATAAATGTACCACTGCCAAAAACTATAAAGCAAATGAAAAAGACACACGAATTGGTTTTTTCTCTGAGTCTAGTTATCATACAGACCATGGTCTCTTCGAAAATCTTGTTAAATTGTACCCACATACAAACCATGCCCCTTTCCAAATAACGGACTAAGCAATACAAACTGCATACAAGCTGCACCATTGCATAAGTTCCACTGCAGAAAACTAGGCGAGTGAAAAAAACCATACGAACCGTTTTTTTTTCTGCGTCTAGTAAGCATACAAAACATGGTCTCTTGGAATATCTCGTTAAATTGTACCCACGTGCGGTATTTTTCCGAATAACTAACTAAATCTGTTTACACCTATGCAGACTTTCCCAACAAGTTCACAACTATTTAGTTTTCCCAAACTAGTCAAACTATTTATAACTATCTCATTATTTTCTTGCATCCCACACTTAAACAGAATTAGCAAAATCTACAAAGGTTTGAGCGAATTTAACAAAACCGTCTCACACTGGGAAGCTGGGGCGGTGGGAGGAAAGAAAATTGAATGGGTTTGAGACATTTACATAAATTTGGGGTAATGCTAACTTGGTCATACAGGAACTCAATACGAAGCAGGCAATTTTAAATGCCTGCAGATTTGATAACCACAAAATGTGCGTTGCAACGAAAATGAAAACACTGCATTGAAACTCACTTAACCTGGAGCTATGCCGGGAAAGAACTTGCCAAGCAGTGAAGCTCTCTGACAAACGAGGGCAGCAAGAAATGACCGTTTATTTTGCAGCTTGTTTTCAGGACACTTAATCAGAGGACGGTTTTATAATGTTCTTTATTAGTTCGCCGACGGGCGACTACGAATAAATTCGTGCATTTACGGTGTCCGTGAGGCCGATCGTTGAATACCCGAGTCAGGTCTGGTCTCCGCATCTGATTAAGGGTATTACTTTGTTGGAATCTATTCAGCGATCTTTTACCAAGCGTCTTCCTGGTCTTAAATTTATGTTACAAACAGCGACTGAGCGCTTGAACTGAGACGTCTAAAAACGGACCTTTGCTTGATTTTCGCTATACTCCGAGGTTTTGTCGACTTCGATGCTGACAAATTATTTTCAGTCAGAGGAAATAATCACACCGGGGGAACTCTTTGAAGCTAACTGTTGGGGTGTAAAGCGAGACTACATTAAATTTTTCTTCTCTAATTGTGTAGTTAAGCCATGGAACGACCTGCCATCCGAGTTAGTGGGGTCGTCGAGCCTAAAAACCTTTAGGGCTGGGCTGAAAAAGGTTTACTTAACCAAATTTCTTAGTTGCTTTTAGTCGTTTTCCTGTGTTTTTTTTTTTTAATATTATTACTATTGTATGACACTGCACAGTGTGCTTAACTTTATATATATGTCTTATTTTTTTCTTTTTGGGGGCAGGTGTTAGGGAGGCCCTGTGTATCGTGTATACTTTTGTCGACTTTCGACAATAAATTCTCTTATTATTATTATTATTATTATACAAATGCCTTCGAAAATTGAACCGGTTGAATCAAGATTCGAGTTGGGTTTTACGAATGCCACTTGGGTTTTTTCGGTACTCCACGGAATGGTAGTCTTTTAAACCCAAATACGTCACACGGAACGCATCGTCACTGTACCAGCGTACAACGCACAACACAGACGTATTCACGTATTTAAAGATACGTTGCAGATTTATTCACGTTTCTTTAAGCTTTTTCGTATTCGCAAAGTTATGGTACCAAAACGCAACCCAAACTCTACTACGTCTTTGGAGAAAGGCGAGAAGTTGGTATGGTCTGCGAAAGCCGTTTGATTTTTTTAAGCAAATCAGATAACCATTGTTGTTTAACGGTTTTACGAACCGGACTTCCGAATTAGGTTTTATTCCAGACGTCTACACAATAAATAATACACTACGTTTCTACTGTGTAATTATTGGTTCAGTAGTATTTGCGACTTACATAAAGTCTACACCTCAAAATAAAATCGTGGCCACTAAACTGTAGGGCACGTCACAGTCAATGACGTTTCAGCATTTAATTCCTAAATTGAAATAGGCATGTTGCACAGTGGGTAACTCTTAACAGCATTCGTATTGGGTTACAAACAAGTATACATATTTATAACGGCTGTACTTACTGAGTTTATGTTGCAGTTGAGTTTTTTTTGGGGTGCGGCCGTTGTTTGACCACACGTCCCTATAAATAATTCTACAAAAGACTGAACACGGAGATCGCGAAAACCACTTATTACGTGCACATATTCATTGTTATGGCATAACTTGAAGATGCGGGACTTTATTGTTAGAAAAAAACCCACTGATCTTGGCACCTCTCGTTATGACTGAGCTTTTGGCTGCACTCTCGCCGCCGTGGTAGTGCTGCAGGTGTTGGTGTTTGTGTTTAATTATTTATCGTAATGAAGCGTATGACTAAAGCTTGTGGCACACTGCTCTGTTCCGTTCCATTCCATTCCGATGACGAAGAGAGCCTCCAGAGTCACCGTAACGACGGAAGCAATATGTGCTGGGCAATGTGTGCTGGGCATGTGTGCGTTGTAGTCAGTCGCTAACTACAGTGGCCCTGGAGGCTCTCTTCGTCGTCGGAACGGAACGGAATGGGGCAGTGTGCCACAAGCTTTAGGGTTGTGGCTATTTTAAACATATTAAATTTGGCGGGTATTGATGGTATCACCTATGGTTTTCTGAAGGTTGGCGATCAGCAAGCCAAGCAAAACTTGCTAGACTACTTTCAACGTTTATTTGATGGTGGAGATTCCCCCACTTGGCTTTTTACTGTTCTGACACCAGTTGCAAAGCACGGCAAACCGCGCTCGACACTGACCTGTTATCGCCCAATCGCAGTCTTGACTTGTGTACGCAAGCTATTGATCAGGGCCGTATATCGCTCTAACAAGCTGTCGGAACGGCAGTCTGGATATCGAGAAGGTCACTGTGCTCAAGATGCGAACCCCTCTCTTTAGAGTGTAGCGTTCGTGAAGCCTAGTTAAGCGGCAGTGTTGATCTGGCTGTTTTCTTAGACAACCGAGTAGCTTTTGGCACCGTTATGACGGAATAGGTAGAATGCTCACTCCGATTTCTTGGCATTGGTCAAAAGCTGTCTAAAGCTGTTCTGGAGTTTTAGGTCATCGTCCTTTTGCAACCAGGAGAGTTGGGATGTGACTGCTTCTGATCGACGGCTTTCCCAAGGTAGCTGTCTTAGTCCTGTGATTTTTGCAGCAGTATGGAAAGCGACTCTTGTCCAGCTTGCTCAGTATACCACTGTCGCCGCGTGTGCAGATGACATTGCTGTTTGGGTAGTTGGCAATGACGGTGCGTTGCTAACTGCTGTCATGGAATGTGTTGTGGGTCTTGTCAGTGAGCTCCTTGAAGAACGGGGTCTCTCCCTATCACTAAGTAAGACTGAAGCTGTTATCTTTGCACGTGGCCCAGTTCAAGTAACTACCTTCAATATTGGTGGATCAGTTGTTTCATCTCCCAAAGAAATGAGGTATTTGGGAATTATACTTGATTCGTAACTCAACTGGCAGAGTGATGCTCTGCTGTAAAGCAGAGTGTCACTGGCAGACTAGCGACGTTAAAGGCACTGGCTCGTAGTCAGTTAACTGGCAAGAGAGTAGTGGCATCTACCTTTTACTGTGTGTATGTTCGGTCGTGTGTTGAATTCCACCTTCTTTTTCTGTTGGTCTCTAGACGAGGAATGGAGGCATGGCAGGTGTCTGGCGATTGGTGCTTCGCGTTATTACATGCTGTCTGCCATCAACTCCTATTCAGGCTTTGCATACTGAAGCGGGTGAGCTACCAGTCCGTTTTCGTGCTGCGGAGCTTTTTGTGTCTCTCAGTCCCTGTAATTTAAGCCGTGGCAGTGGTGCCCAGAGGGGGGAGGTCAGTGAGGAGCAACTCCTCACTGGCATTTTAGGGGAGGTGGAAAAATATTGATATATTTATTATGTAACAACAACACACCACCAATCACCACAACACAATATGACCCATCAACAGTCAAAACAACACATATTCAGAAAAAACTAAAAAAAAATGTTTTAGTTTATAATTTTATGCACGGATGAATATTGAGTGTAAACGAAACTTCATACTACAACCGGCTGTTGCGGGGGGAGGGAAGAAAATTGGGGGGGGGGGTCATAAAGTTTTTGGACCCTCTCAAGGTGGGCTTCATACGTTTTACAGGTCCCGTTAAAGGGGGGGGGGGGACAAAAACACACTGACATACTGGAAGAAAAAGTCACTTTGGGCCTCAAATATGGCACTTTCAGCAGTCAAAATTCCAAAAACTCCTCAGTTTCATTTGATATTAGGGGGTAAATCCTCACAGGACCAGGGGGAAATAGGCACCACTGAGACGTGGGGTGAATACCCCGGTTGCTAAAGTACTGCCGGACTACCGTAGTGTCGGTCCGCTAGCGCGTGCCTTTCTCGGTGCCAACCGTCTCAGCATATCCTATTTCATGGACCCTTTACTGGCTAGGTTTTCTGATTCTCGATCGGTGTCCACTCCTTGGGTGTGGTGCGCACAAGTTGACAGTGCTTTCAGTGCTGTGCGCTAGCCATGTGCAGTGGATATCTTCTGTGATGTATCGTTCTTCAGTGGTAGCAGGGAAGGAGGAATTGGTGCTGTAGTATTAAGTTAGTGGGTAGTGTCAGGACAGATGAAAATGGCAAACAGGTAGTTCCATGGATTTGGTAATGGTACAGGGTGTTTAAAAAAAACAAAAAACGTTACACGTTGAATTTTTCTAAGTCCAACAACCAGTACACATCGCTATAACCCTTATCCCTGACCTCAGTAAAAAAAAGAAAACATGAAAGTTATCTCAGGAAAGAAAGCTTTTATTTTTTTTTATTTGCAGTTAAGTTTATTTTTATTTGAAATGTAGGAATTCCTAACAGAACTGAAAGCATCGATCGGGATCATCTTCGTGGCGTGGATACGTTCCTTTTGCGTTTTTATTTGAAATCCAAATACTGTAAATGCTTTTATTTTAGCTATTTTATTTGAAGTCCAAATAAATGCTTTTTTTGTTTCTTTCTATTTGAAATTAAAAAAATAAGCGCACACATTGTTTGTTTTGATTCCACCTCCCCCACCAACCAGGGTTGTTACATGCTTTTGTTATCTTTTGGCCATCCATCAAAATAGCCAAAATAAAGGTTTTTACAGTATTTGGATTCCAAACAAAAACGCAAGAAACAACGTACAACGTACAACATAGCTTCTGTGGCCTCTTATTCCTGATATCCCTGTAGAAATCGGATCTCCCAGTGTACTTACTGAATTAACTACTATCCAGTATTGACATCTAATCGCCACACCACTCGCTGCACAAAAGGCCTAGTAACGTTATCCGACAGAAATTCCCAGTTTACTGTAATGTACTGTAATTGGCTGATTTTAATTGCCGATTTAGTAACCTTTGTTACTGTTGCACGTTGCCCTTCAGCTACTGTACTGCCGTTGCACCCAAAGTTGTCAGTCATGTGACCTGATGTCCCCAGGGCATGCAGTACTGGTTGGCCCGCCCACTTGGACGTGACAGTAGTTATGTGCATACAACCTGATACGTATCATTCGATACGGTTTGTTCTTTTTGTATTCGCTTCGTTTGTTACCACTCGTTCTTATTGTATTTCATAACGACATGCCACGCATGAACCTACACCACCGTATCAATATTATTACATGGCATTACCAAAACGATACGATATCAGACGTTTTGGTGATGTAGCAGGCTACATATCTTCAGCCACCTCCATGCCTGTCTACAGTAGCACATTTGGTAGAGAAATTTGAAACCAAAGGTTCTGTGGAAAATCAACATAAAGGCCATTCTGGCCGTAAACGAATGTCACAAACGATTGAAAATGTCACCAAGATCAACCACGTGTTGCTTGATGAACCAACGACGTCCCAGTGTCAGTTGGAACGGCAAACGGGTTTGTCACTGCCTTCAGTTAATAGGCTGATTAAGGACGTAGGCTTGAAGGTTTACCGCCACACATTAAACGAAGATTATCCCGATAGACACATTCAGTTCTGCGAAAAATTCCTAGATGTCCTTGTAGATAATCCACAGAACGGAACGGAAAGGATATTATACTCCGATGAAGCAAAGTTTCATCTGAATGGCAGAGTTAATCGTCACAACTGCATATTTTACAGTGATGACAATCCACACGGCACTATGGCGGCATTCACGCCGTCACCTGGCATCAATGTTTGGGGAGGTATATGTGATCGGGGGTGGGAGTCATTGGACCATTCTTCCTTGATGGAACAATCAACGGTGCAGTATATCGTCAGCTGCTAGAAGACAGAATACTGCCTGCTATACGGAAAAAGTGTCCCGCAGATATTATTTTCCAACAGGATGATGCATCACCGCTCTATGCAACACAGGTGCGAGACCTTCTTGATGACCAATTTTCTAACAGCTGGATTGGTAGACGAGGTGCAATGGAATGGCCCGTGCGTTCGTGCGATCTGACGCCTACGGACTTTAGTGTGTGAGGATTAGTACGAGATTTGGTTTACATACCACCAGCCCAGGATATTGCAACACTGCAGATTCTTATTACCGCTACATTTGAGCCATTTATTCCGGACGTATTCAGAATATGCTTAGGTGTGGAAAGTAGATGTGGTAAGTGTATCATTGCTGGAGGAGGACAGTTCGAGCACCTTCGTTCGTGATTCAATCACCTGGAACATCTTTCCAGAAGCGTGGAACAGAAGTATTGTCTTGATTTTATCACAAGAAGGGGATGATGGTAAAGACGGCCCAGTGTTGTGTCTACAAATGGCTTAATACAGTGTGTAAAAGGGTTTTACCTTGCGTTTTTCCTCTGGAACTGTATAGGTGCAACTGAAGGTTAGATTGTTGGGCGTGGTTGGTTGGGAGTTTTTGAAGGCTTTCTTGTGGAGTACAGTTTGTAGAGATTGCTAAAGAAAAGTGCGAGGTGTGTTTTTGGTGCTACGTTTGCTGATGTCAGCAGGGCGGCAGTTTGGTGAATAGGTTACCCTGTTGCCAAGTTGTGTTATGCAGTGTTGTGCGGTTATTCTGAATAGGTCAGGAGTAAATGGCTCAAATGCAGCAGTAATGAGAACCTGCAGTGTTGCAATATCCTGGGCTGGTGGTATGTACACCAAATCCCATACTATCCCGTTAGAGAAGAAGAAAGTGGAAGAGAGCAGTGGTAGAAAGTGTTTTGTGGGGATCCTAGGGTTGTTCTTTCAATCCTAGGCCTTCTTTGTAGTCGAGGCCTTCTTTGTAGTGGGGGTTGGTAGAGAGCGGCAAACGCAGCAGTGTTTAAATGCTGCAGTTCTTGGCTTCGTACGTTTTAACGAGCACATTACGCTTTTTTTGGCAATTTTCAGATTCCCTAGCAATACACATATACACCCGAGTTCATTGTGCAAACACTACTCCGACACTTCGATGATTTGGCTGCGAGACTTGCAGATACGTCGAGGGGGTGAAGAATTGTTATACAGTAGTGTTTTTGACTGACGTAAACTGATTTGGTTTAGGATGTGCAGGGACCTCAATAAACTAATTTCCCAGTGTTTACCAGAGTAGTTGGATGTCAAATTTCCAGGCTATCTACCGTAAATTTAACAAGGAAATTTTTTTCCCGCATATTTATCGATTTTTTTGTAGGACTGGCACAGTGCAAGAGAGCAGCCCGAATTAATTCTCTTTTGGTTTCAGTACAGAAGTATTAGGGAATGTACTTAATGTTTAATGTACTTATGCCTAGGCCTAAAAAAGTGACTTTCTTTTTTTCCTGGCTTTTCCTAGTTAGTTAAATTCCTCGAGTTCACCAGGTTTTCCAGGCTGGTGAAAAGTGACCCCGGCGGTGAAATTATAAGATCATAACAAACCCATCCTCAAAACTCGTTACGGAATTTTATACATTCCAGGTTTTTCCCTCTTGGGTTTTCTGTTAACATTTGGGAAATCGATGCTAATCCATTTGGCTAACTAATAAAATGATCATAGCCATGCAATGCTAGGGCGAACTTACGGGAAATAAGTTTATGGTAGGTTAAAAAAAATCGATCTTTTCATGGACCCATTTGGGAAATAGTTGCTATTCCATTTGGCAAACTAATAAAATGTGCAGAGCCATGCAATGCTAAGGTGAACTTACGGGAAATAAGTTTATGGTAGGTTAAAAAAATCGATCTTTTCATGGACCCATTTGGGAAATAGTTGCTATTCCATTTGGCAAACTAATA
>JAHWFP010056569.1:0-10133 GCA_023313725.1 Lithobius niger
TGGCTGTGATTTTTTGCTTTCTACTTCTTCATACGCATTTCCAGCATATCAGAACTTTAACCCTAAAAAATATGGCGATCAAAGCAGCGTACACTAACTTAAAAAAATCTTGCATTTCTACACAATGTTTAAAAAGTTTTTAATTCAATCACATTTGGTAGTACGTTGCCTTATATGTTTAATTCGCCTCTGAACACAATTATCACAAATCAACCCGGAGCCTGTCAAGGAGTGGCTGTATGGTTCACCCAGTCTTGCGTTATTTGTCTGCGATATTTTCGCGAGAATCAGATGATTTTTAGTACATTCATGGTGCAAACTTTGGCGTATATCTACGTGTCCGTATTGAAAAGCGCCACTGACGTCACCAAGACTGTTCTGTGATAAAGTTTCCATAGCAGAGTGCTTATTTTCTCCTGATATTAAAAATGGTCCATCTTTACTATTTGTTCCGCTTTTTTTGTTCGTTGTCAGCTCGGTTTCTTCGAAAAAGCTATACTTTTCGGTATCAATACCAGCTTTTCTAGTAAACTTGTTTATAGTCATTTTAAGATTTAACTGGAACTATTTTAGAGTAAGAAGTGCACTATTGTGTGCGCGGCGTAGCTTGAGTCCTGCAAGCATTTTATGAGCGGCTACGTCCTCCTAGAGGGCGCGGCGTTAATCGATGGCCGCCATTGTTTTTTTTTAACCATCTTGGATATAAAAAAGGCGCACTCTGCTACCAAAAAGTACAATCGATTATGTGTTCGTTCTGCAGCGGACAGGCCGCGGACACTAAGTTTTAAAAAGCCCGTTGGAAAGCATTTGCACTCTACTATACATTTTGAAATGGAGCTTTACATAATTTGTCAACATTTGACTTTTACAGAGCAAACCGAAAAACATAATTTTCGCATCGACAATCGTTAACCGTTGTTAGATTCGGTTCCTTTGCATCTCTAGTTTGCACTGTACCCTTTAATCATCTCTTCTTAATCAATGGTGCAGTAATTGTGCGATGTTGTGAATGCACAGACAAGGAGGTGCAAAAACAAAAGGCAACATTTCGATATTATAGCAACGATGTCTTCGTTCATCAGAAAACCAAGGTAAAACCAAATAAAGAGGTCGCACTGTTTTTAATTTTTCTCGAAGGACTATACATTCTTAGATTTTACCTTCTTTTGTAGAAGCACTAGTACATTCTTAGTTCTCATCTTGTTTTACAACGTTTTCATACTGTTTCATCGAAGTAAGAGCAACAGATTCGATACCACCCAGACGGAAGACTCCGGCAAGTCACATCCGTATCAAAGCATCCATCCAATAACTTCTCCACAACCCTACCCAAGCCATTCAGTCTTATGACGTCCAGTTCTTATAGCCATTCAGTTCCACAACACGCCCGAGAGATACCGTGCAAATACCTAACCGGCAGTAAAGCTTTTCCATGTTTGCCTAAGACATCTAGTACATTTTTAAAAATTTTTAAAGCACCTCCGTGACTTGTTTGACCATGTTTACAAACTGAACATCTCCATCCTTACGTAAAAAAATCAGCGTGACCTGTTTATTTTTTATTTTTTAACTTTGTCTGATAATGAATTGCTGTAATACCGTGAAGACTCATAAGATTGGCCTATTGATTTAAGACCTGAGTTGCTTTCTGGTGCCGTTTTAGTCTATGTGTTAAGTATTTTAGCTGTACAGATATGCAGACTGGTGGATACAGAAGCCAGTTGGCCATGATCACTATAAGACAGCGTAGATCACTAGGGACCAGAGGCCCCCCAGTCGGAATTTCTTGACTCCCCACTTTGCCATTCCGCTTCTCAGTATAAATTAATTTCCAGTCCGCTATTGATTGTAAATTAATTTCCAGTCGCGCTACTGATTGTAAATTAATTTCCAGTCCGCTACTGATTATAAATTAATTTCCAGTCCGCTACTGATTGTAAATTAATTTCCAGTCCACTACTGATTGTAAATTAATTTCCAGTCCGCTACTGATTGTAAATTAATTTCCAGTTCGCTACTGATTGTTAATTAATTCCCAGTTCGCTACTGATTGTTAATTAATTCCCAGTTCGCTTCTGATTGCAAATTAATTTCCAGTCCGCTTCTGATTGTAAATTAACTTCCAGTACGCTTCTGATTGTAAATTAATTTCCAGTGCGCTTCTGATTATAAATTAATTTTCAGTGCACTTCTGATTGTAAATTAATTTCCAGTCCGCTTCTGATGGCAAATTAATTTCCAGTCTGCTTCTGCCTGATTAATGATGTCGGATTAATTCTTATCTGAGGGTCAAAATCCCAGAAACCGAATACCCATTTTTGTTGATTTACGAACTTAGTCCACACCAAGGCATAGAATGCATGGGGAAAATTTGAAAGGAATATGACAGTGAGTTCAGATATTATCGTGGACAGACAGACATCAGCACATCAGAAGCTCCTTAGTTTTGCTTCGCACCCCGCCTCACTACATGTTTTTAAGGAAGGAGGATACGACCGCATCACTCGCACCATGCTTCTGCTGGATCTGCACCTGAATATCGGTCAATCTCACCGATGGAAATAAAACTTGAGTGTGAAAATAGCTCTACAGTTTTAGTGTTGAACGGGTTGAGCCTAAGCTGTACACTCAAACGATCATGACTTGGGCCACCAGGACCGCAGCTAGAATTTTATTTTGCCCGCAGCGGATACCAACCTTGCCAAGTACGCGTTTTGACGCGCACCCAGCGTTAGCCATGGCGCCAGAAGGAGAGAGGGTCAATTTTGCTAGGTAAATCCTATAGGAAATCTAAAGTTCTTTTACATGCCACAATCGACATGAGCACGAGACATCACAGGGCCCTTCTCTGCCCGAAAATGCCAGGGGTGGCCTCAGACGGATTCGAACCCGGGACCTCTGGCACTGGAGACGGTCATGCTAACCATCAGGCCACCTTGCCCCATCCTTGCCAAGTACTGTGGTGCGCAGGGTTCCCACCAAAATACTGAAATAATTTCCCTGAGTTGTCCATGATTTCAAGAATAGTTGAGGTTAATTTCCAGGCTAATTGCCATAACTTCAGTATGAATTTTTCCCCATATATATATTTTTTTAATTTTACTCGTTATAGAGCGGGCTCACACAGTTCAAAACAGTAGCTTGATTTACTGGACTTTTAGGTATAAATGCAGAAGTATTGACATATAAGGATACAATTTTTTTTCTTCATCGTACCATAAAATGTTTCAACACTTCGGCCTATGGCTAAAAGTGTGGCTTTAGTTTTTTTTTCTGTGGGTTTTTTAGTTTTTTTTGTGTGTGTGAAACATCAAAGAATTCCTTGAAGTTTCCCGAGAATTAAATTTCCAGAGTACTTCAGGTTGGTGGGAATCCTCTTTTAGACACCAAATTAGCTACGCACCAGAGTAGAGAATACCTTTCACAGAATTCACCGGACTGTTAAATTTTTTACTCACATCGGCCTCTGTGAATGTTGTGGGCTGGCTACGGCCTTGCAGCCCACCTTAAAAATCCAGAGTCTCTGTTATTACATTCTTTCTCTCACAGTCCGCAGCTGCCCAGAGGACACGTTCGCTTTAAACTGAACGGCCAAACACTATATTCCAAATTAAATCTTCAAACTTCAGCTTGAGCCATTTCACCAAATATCTCTGTCTCTCTTTCTCTCCTTTCGGCCAACAGAGATTCAGTCGTCCAGTCACCAAGTCGACGGTCCACTGACCAAATGACCCGTCCACCAATTTATTACGCCGAATGGTCGAAATGTCTGTCGGAACTGGACACTAAATAACGTCCGGCGCGAGTGTCCGCCTCCGAGATGGAAGATAAGGAGCGCCATTTTTCTTCCAGCGACGCCCAACAAGTTTTACAGGTGAAGTACCGTACACTTGCCGTTTTGTGTCTATTTATAAACACTCAAATACAATGAAATCTTATTTTCCAACAAGAAGCAATCATAAGGGTTGCCGAAAGTAGTGCTCAAGCTTTGGCTAGTGAAGTATGATTCACACAATCATTAAAAGGCGATTTCGCAACCAATTTATTTTGCAACTCGACGCACGGGACACACTAACTCTAAAAGTGACACACTTAGGATTGAAATCTCGAGTGTCTTGATCGTTTGAATTTTCAGAGTTCGACAGATATTAGGAAGTAGATAGCATTAAAGTTGCCTTTCACCGCATCAACTCCTAGATGCAGCGTCGTAGAATCTTCGAGCAATATAAACACTACTCCCATCAGCCCCGCGATTTTCACAACTAAAACGAGATCACGTGACTTACACCAGCTTATTGGATGACGGAGAATTTGGAACGTGGATGCTGTGTTTAGAATATGGGCAACGCTATCGAAATGGTGAACAGGCGCCTTTTAAGACTGGGCTTGTGAGAAGAAAATATGGATTAATCTGAGAAGAAAGAAAAAAAGAACACAATTGCCTTGACTGGAAATCGAACCGAGGAATTTCGATTCCCAGTCGGGGCAGTTGTCTTTTCTTTCTTTTTCGGATTAGTGCACCTTGTAGCCTTACAAGGCGTGCCTCTTAAGCCGACTACCTGCTTTAATAGTGATTTATTGTTTAACTTTTTAGTGTTCAAGTACTGCCGAAACGGCTTAGAAGAGATACAGCAACGACTTTATCCGTCCGTCTTTCAGTCGCCTTTTTCAATTAAAACAGTCCCAGATTGAGACAAACTGTTTTCACCATTAGATTCAGCGTCTAAAAATTAGTTAAAAGGAATAAAAAAAAAACACCGGAAGTATGAAGCGGAAGTGGTCCACAAGTGACCGGAAATGGCCGACGAGTGAGCCCATGATCTATGGAACGGTACTAGATTGAGACACACGGTTTTTACCATTAGATTCAGCGTCCAAAAATTAGATAAAACCGGAAGCATAAGTGGAAGTGGCGGCAGTGACGGAAGACCGGTTGTGACTAGGTAGTCGCTGCAGCCGCATGTTTTTTTTTTCCCAGAGGTCTTCCCGATTTAATGGATTTTACGATTTGTGTGGGATTATTGATGGCAATGAATATTTTGTGATTCGAGTCTCATGGATTTACGGATTTCATCAGTTGATTTTGAAAGACTTAAACGTTCGTTTGCAGAGTCTGAAGATTTAAACGACGATCAATGGAACTGTGACAACCACATAGTCAAATTTCAATGGATTTTCCGTAATAATAAAACGAAGAAAACAATGGATACAACACCGAACAGCTAAGGCTGACAAGTAACGGCAATAATGACGGAAAAATTCATATGTAAGAATGATTCTGGGAATTGAACCCCGATTTGTGAATTTGGCATTCAGTGAAGTAAGTCATTATGTTAACTCGACACTATCAAAATCGCTGCTAATTTGCCATAAGAATTAACGTCAGCGTGTAACAAACTGCCTCTCTACATTTACAGCTAATTTCGTATTTGGATTTTCCGATTTGCACCGATTTCATGAATTTTCAGTCCTTTTATTAGTACTTTCATTTGTGTTAAATCTTGGGCCAAATATTTGACCCAAGAGATAAGAGAAGGTGAAATAAATGCCCAGCAAATAGCAGCAGGAGTACATGAACTCTTCCGAGATCTTTTTATTACGTTCCAAGTTAGGCACTGTAAGCATGCTAGCACACCACTTTACGTACAACTGACAAAACTCTTTGTAAGCTTCTGCTAACGGATGAAAATGTACTATTTGATGCAACTGGAAGCACGTTCTCATTTTAAATCCATAAATATTTGCTCTTGCTTGAAAGAGTCTAATAACGTCCAGTCACTACAGTTAAATCATAATGCGCCAAGTAAACTTAGTCGCCAAGCAGGAAGGAATTGTTAGCAGTTTGAGTTCATTGCATTTTCATAAATCATAAGAACTTGAACCAATTTCCGTGAACTGAATCTAAAACAAAACCCACAAGGGTGAAAGACCCCGCCAGGTTTCAGCCAATCAAAGTAGTGATATCAGAGCCAAAAAGGCTGCCACCAAGTTGCTACATTAATTGCCAAGCTAATCCCACCGAGTATTATATCAAAGGTTAAAATCAAAAACCTGACCATTGCTAATTTTTGATTTAACTTGTGAGGTAATAGTCGGTGGGATTAGCTTGGCAACTAATGTAGTAACTTGGTGGCAGCCTTTTGGCTCTGATATCAGTACTTTGATTGGCTGAAACTTGGCGGGTTCTTTCACCCTTGTGGGTTTTGTTTAGATATCACTTCTTTTGTAATATTTTTTTTTTGTGGCGTCTTATTTTTGCCACTGCCCATTCATCTACTAACTGGCCAAGTTTGGTCGAAGAATATTGAATACGAACGGAGATATTATTTTTTTTAGTTTTGCTGGAGTGAGGACTTCAATCATATCAATTAAAGCGTTTGCTGATTTCCATTCAACCATCAACAATAAGTAGCACGGACTGCAAATTTGTTAAGAGCTTAGTGGCCCGAAGCCACAGGCCCTACTACAAACAAGTAGCGCGTGCATTTTACCAACAATGTTGTGTTGCCGATTATTTCTGGCAGTCCGTTTGCATTGTTACTCGTTAACACTAATAACGAGTAATGCTTATTTTGATCACCGGTGGCGTTTTCCCAACATACCGAAAAATAGCATTACAAATGATTGCAATCTTTTTATTTAATGCCTCCCCAAACGTCAAACGTATTGGAGTTAAAAGAGTGTTGAATAGCAAATTTCATTCGTATCTGTCGCATAATTTATTTTATATGAGCAGAATTAGTAGTCAGTATATGTATAGTAGTCAGCTGAAATCAACGATCTTCATGCACTTTTATGACATTGACACAGTTTATGCACGTGATTGAAATATAACTATTGCTTTCCAGGGCACAAAGGCTGCCCATTTCCAACAATTTTCAAGCTGTTTCGCCGCATAGGTATTTATCCTCGCCATCGTGAAATACGCTCAGCTCTGGAACAAAGCTAGTACCAAAAGCTACAGTGGCCATGCAACAACAATGCAGGAATTAAACAACGACTTTCTTACAATGAAGTTACAATGAAGTGTGATAATTATTGAACTTGGCGGGCGGACCACTAGGGTAGTCCATGATACTAGTTTAGCATGCCCTTTCATTCCGAAGTCCTGCTGGCCCCTGGACAGTTGCTTAAAATGAACACACCTTTATTACGCTGGTGTCGCATTTCGTGTAATCAACTTTGTAGCTGGGGGTGACCGCTGCAAAGTTTACTACAAAGACTGGTTTTGTTAGAATGCAAGATACATTAATCTGAGAAATAAATAAAGATAAGCAAACTGCCCCGATTGGGACTCGAACCCAGAACAAGCCTCTAAAATTATTCATAGCAGCTTCTTTTTCAGATTAGTTTATCCAGTAGGGGCGTACAGGAGTGTCTTCAACACAATTCTGCCCTTTTGTTCAACCGTTCGTACTGAGTACTGATCCTATGCGGTCAGTTGTCGAATTAGTGACGGTTTTTACTTTTGCGAAAACGTACGTTAACAGTTTCAATGTGTAGGTTTTTTTTTTTTTACTTATTACTTATGTGGAAAATATCACTTGTGTTACGAATAGTCCAAGCACGTATCATTTCCCCAAGCAGTAGAGAGTTTGTCACTCCAAGGCCCACGGAGGTAGAAATTGCATATCTTGGCCTCCAAGATCCAAGCCTTTTCTCACACGTGCTGGAAAGTTAATGCCTGTTAGCACTGCGTTGATAAACAAAGACTTTGGCGATGGCAAATCACCTGGCTTAAAGCCCGAACGCCATAGCTGCACCTTCTCTCCCCGACGACCTTGTGATTAGTGGAATCAGAGCTATCTACAGTACTGGCCGGATCTTGAATGAAAAATAGCATTACGAGACTGGCTTGGCAATATGGCCGCTGAAAGTGCCGCTGATGCGATTGACTTACCGCATTTTGTCAACCGAGGGCGACACCCACCGTACACACTGCCAACGAACGTGTTGCTTTTTTTTGCAAACGCAGCGAAATAGCTTAACTGTGGCTCAGTGATATTTTTAAACATCATTTAAAAATACTCTTATAAATAATAAAAAATTTGCCACCAAAATCTACGTAAAAATTTAAATTATTATTTCGAAAACCACCACTAGCCGCCAATAGATGTCGCGTCGCACCGTACAAAGTTGCTACCTCGAAGAACAGACCTCGACGAAATGAACCAGACGTGGCGGATATTTTGTCTACCCCCCTAATATCGTTGTAGAGCGGGCCAGTTAGTTTAGTGGCCATGGTGGAATACAAGGCGAGCTTTACAACGAAGATACTCCACTCGTACACACACTCCGAAGAGGCTGTGCACTGACAGTAAACGTCAGTGTGTACCAGGTCAGCCTCCACAAGAATTACGCCACGTATTTGTGCTGTTCGAAACCCACGTCACTCTTTCGATATACTGCAGCTTAAAAAAAACAAGTGGCTGCGGTAACTGCTTTGTCGCAATCGGTCTTCTGTACCCCTTCTGATACTTTCGAACCACTTTATACTTCCGGTTTTTAAAAAATTCTTTTCAGCTAATTCTTGGACGCTTAATCTAATAGTGAAAACCGTTAGTCTCTATCTGGTACCGTTCCGGAGTTGGAAAAGGCGACGTACAGACGGACGGGTTTCGTCTGGACAGAAGACTAAAAAAACGTCAATAGTGGCGAGCTTTTCTTTACATCTGACAAGCCATTTTTATTGATTTGCGAACTAAATCAACATGTAACAATGACGTAAAAAGTTTATTGTTGAATAAATCAGTTAAAATGAGTTATCCTGGATACAAACAGACACACGATAGACAAACGACTGAACGTAACGAGAAGCTCTTCTGCTCTGCTTCGCTCTGTGTCATGCCACTAGAAAACTTCTTGTCATTTACAATCCTATGTCTCCCCCCTCCCAGTTAAAATGACAAGACAGAATTAGTGTTCAACAGCGACACTTTAAAAGTAACACGACCAAGTTGTCACCTTAATAAGTAAGGCAGTATGGAGTGGGATTCAGCCGCTTCCAGGTACTTGGCCTGGAGTGTTTGTCAAGTGCCTCTCCACTTCTTGGGGTGTGTCACTCTTCATATTAAGGCAATTCCAATCTTGACACACGTCGTGTTCTTGACGCGCAGGCAAATATCAGCCCTTATTATGAGCACTTCAACGCATGCGCAGGAAAGCAGAGACTTTCACGAGTTAGGGAATGGGATGGGAGAAGAAATTTGCTGTAACTCACTCTATTTTTTTTTGTGCGGCAAAATCCAACTTGCATGGATTGTACATACCTAACATGCATTCCAACAACTGGGATTTTCTTTTGCTGGTGTCGGATATAATCGACAACAAACCAGTCGAAACACTTTGCAAGAGGTCTGCAGTCTTGTTTGGTAGAATGTGCGCCAAGCAAGGATCCCGACAAGTTTTGAAACTAAAGCTGCAAAATGCTGTCGGCTTCGGAAAGTCTCGCAGTATTGGAAATACAACTTGAGAAATTTTATTTTACCAACACAAAACTGTATAATTGACCACCACGTTGAAAGAGGATTCAACCTAATTATGCAGGTCCCGCTATCCAAGACATTACAGGTACAGACTTACCTCAAATTGACTTCATCTTCAGCATGTTCATCCTATTGGTTATTTTCGTACAACTGGAGAATTCCTATTCTAGTTGGAAAAGGAAGGACGAAACCTAACAAGCAGGACAAGTTTTAGACTCCTGTTTGGCGCTGAGAGAATACCACGATAAATTGCCTAGTGCACTGTCCAATGTTCGCTGGATTTTAAGCACATTTCATAGCTTTCTTTTGCGCTGCCAGTATCCTTGTCTTTCACAGATCACTGGTATCTGTGGAACTTGGCTAGAACAGTTCGAATCGACCGTCAGTCTTTAAAATGACAATTAAGTTTAAGTTAAAATCGCATTTAAGTTTACGTGACAGAAAATAAGGTCTATTTTGCATTTATTTACTAGCAGTAACATAAACCCAAGTTTGTTTTCACTGTTGTTCATTGCTTCAAGCCCTTACTATATAAAAACCAGGGGCTGAAACTGCAAGACCCTTCTACATAAACGTGTTAGGCTTACTAGACGACAAGAGGACAATAGAAAATACTACGTGCCCTTGGAGAAAATTACCATAAATCAC
>JAHWFP010056570.1:0-24121 GCA_023313725.1 Lithobius niger
TTAACACATTTACTTTTAAAGAACTCATAATTTGCACGCATCTGGCTATATTAGCTTCCCGCGAAAGCCAATTAGTGTAGGGCAAATGCACGTAAAAATTAAGTTACGAGACACAGCGAAGAAAAAAAAATTAAAACTGGCGAAAAAACGAAAACCACGCTTAAATTTGTGCCCCATGAGAAACGGGGACTCACTACTGTTCTTTATATTAAAGTGTCTCGCGCGTCCCTTAAAGCTACCACCCTTTGATTACTTTTTGGGTTCGTTGTCAGCTGTAGCTCGTAATAAAGCCTGCAGGCCTTCCAGTATGTTACAAAATATGGTGGTTACAGGCAGGTTGAAAAGTTTTAATACATTTTCTATTTATTTCGTTGACTGTGCTGCAGGTTACAATTAAAATGCGCGCATGCTGTTTAATGAGTTGGTCTGGACACGTGCGAATTTAAGCTTGTAAACTTTCAAATTCGCAATGCTTTCGGTAAGGGGAAATTTAAGTGCCATCAAATTTACATTATTGCACGGTTATGACGTCACGCTAACACATCGCCGTACTAAAACGGTAGTATTTAATTTAGAGCATATTATGACAACCCACATACGTCATCGCTGGTTAACTTTGATCAGCTAAGGCCACGGGAAAAAAAATATTTGGTGTACGGCAGAGGTTACAAATTAAAGCATCAGGTAACCAAGCCAGGCATTTTATTTTGTTTATTTTTTTTAACTGACCACATTTCTTCTACATGTACGTATCTGAATTAACGATGAAAGACTACGCAGTAGCCTAAAAAACTATTATATGAAGTCAAACCAAGCAGTGCTACATAAAAATACACAAACAACGTTTCGAAAATTTTCAATTTTCGTCTTCAGGTTAGCAATAAAATTAAAGCATGGCAAAAGCCACTAAGTCATCCTACATAAAAAGGCAGGCGGGTTGTGCATTTCAGCTGCCATTTCTGCCTCTTTTGAGGGGAGAAATTGGTGGTTCTTATCCGTTTTAATAACTTTTTTTTGCTTTTAATGTAGGATGACTTTGTGGCTTTTGCCATGCTTTAATTTTATTGCTAACCTGAAGACGAAAATTGAAAATTTTCGAAACGTTGTTTGTATATTTTTATGTAGCACTGCTTGGTTTGACTTCATATAATCTGTTACTGTGCTTTTTACTCCATTAAAAAAAAACTATAGCATTCTGCTAATAAGGTATTTGTCTTATACATATAGTATAGTATCCTATTCAGTGTTGCCAAATAATATATTGGTTTAAGCTAGATGCTTGAAATTTACAAGATTGAAAAGCCTGCTTCGAGCCGGTTAAAATGGTGTACTTAAATGTCAAAATCAGTCAAAATTTGGCAGAAATATGGCGGATGGAACGAGATTCAGACAAAAAATTTTGACTCGCGATAATTTAAGGCACCCGCACGAGCCAGTAAACCAAACAATTAATTTTGTATGGCCTAAGCCACATTTTTACCCGGGTTAACATCGGTAACTCCACGCGTTTTACAATGCCGAACTTCATAACTAGCAAAACAATCCGACTCGTACAGGATAGCGCAATACCAAGGACATTCGTGTGAGTGCCGGTATTTTTCGCTACTACTCTTCTAAACCCCAAGATCAACAAAGGCCAGACATTCAGACGTGAACTTTCGTGCTGTGGGTGAAATTGCTGGGCTGTACACGAAGAATTAAAGCAAAGTATTGGCACTCCAAATTTTAAGATTTACGAAAATCAGGTTAAAGTCCCAGGTTTTCGTTTACAAAAAAAAAATAATAATAATGAAAAGTAATAAAACAATCAGGTTTTCATTAAACTTTTCCAACCAAGGCTTCCGGGAAAGGGCTTCCGTGGTGCAAAGGGCTTATTAAATGACAAATCAAATTTAATCGCCCGTTAAGAATTAATTATCAAAGAACATCTTTGAGGCTGTTGAAATCCTCTTTAAGCCTTCTTTATTTTAGTTTCGAGCTTTTGCAACATAAAATGACGGAATCGAGCTAGCAGGAGTTGGGTATACACCCCCAACCACCCCTCGATCCAAGCACCTTAATGCACTTAATAAATCCAGCACTTTAGCTGTCCAATAAATCAAAAAAACTGCTTCCGAAAGTTAAATTTATGTTGCGTAATTTGTAGTTGCCACAGTGGGCAGCAAATAGGCACCAACTGGCTGATTAAATTGCCCATTTTTTTTTTAAATTCGATTATCAAAACCACTAATCGTCAGCGAATGTTAACGAAGATTTAATCCGTTAAAAAAAGTCTTGGTTCATAAATCACTTAACAGATGGGTGGCCGAGTTTCCTTTAGATTAGCACGGTCGGCGGCAGTGCTTCCCCTTCTCAATTACAGAATTTCCCCGAGTAAAGACAAATTTCCCTTTTTTTTCCTGTGCAAAAAAATTTCCCAATTTTTTACTTCCCCTTATTTAATTTCCTTTCATTAAACCACTAATTTTTAATATTTCCTAATTAAAATTTAAAAAAAAATTAAGAGCCCGTTTCAATAACACAGGAGCAAATTAACGCAAATTAAAAATAAACTTCAAACGACTACACTTATTTTATTAGAACTGGTCCTTCCTGCTACAGGTCATGTATACGGATGACCTGTAAAAATTAGTACTCTCACTATTTTCGTGATTTTAACCTTAATAAACCAACAACAGACGAAAAATAAACACGAAGCAAGTTGTAAATTGCGGTTGGGTATGGTTTTAAAATGCTAACACACGTTTGATGGAGTTGAAATTTCGAAACGGTGGGTCTGTATGGAAAGAAGTTCGTATAATGTCCGCAGCCTATCTTGAGTTCTCCCTGAACGAACACAGATAATCGATTGTATGTTTTTGGTAGCAGAGTGCCTTGTTGATATCCAAGATGGTTACAAAAACAACGGCGGCTGTCGATTAACGCCGCCCACGCCAGGAATACGTAGCCGCTCATAAAATACGTGCAGGACTCAAGATACGCCGCGCATACAATAAGTCACTAGATAAAATTGCAACTCGCAAATAAAACACAGAATTTCCTCACTTTTCCCCGTTTAATATTATTTTTCCCTTTGAAGAACATTTTTCCCTTAAAAAGGACAAAAAATCCATGTAAATGGAAGCACCGGTCGGCAGAGTCAATCTGCGCTCGAGAATTTTCTAAATATGGACAAGCGGAGGAGGAGGAGGCGGCGAGGCTCGCAAAGGTTCAAAGGGTTTCAGCGAGCGTTAACCGCATCCGGTCCATCTGCCCGACGAAGCCCTACGGCCCTACGAAAGGCTGACAATGTCAAAACATTACAATGCTGCAACACGTAACAACAGTGCAACAAAGCGGCGAGGCGCACAAGAACGGATTTGAGCTCAGTCGAACAAGATGCAACGATGCTTGGGTACGGGGAAAATAACACTGTCGTTGTATCGTGTTTGCGTTAGCATTGCCAGCCAGACAAGTTTAACGCATTGTGGAGAACCAAAACGAAATGGTCTTGGTTTTTGCTTAAATTTTAAACCATAATTTGAATGCCTTAGTCAAAATTGGGCGGCCGTCATCACTGAATGACTCATTTAGTTCTACAATGCGGGCTTCGGGTAGCCAGTTGTATTTTTCCGCGATTGTTTGCCACAATATTACATCTGCCTGCAATCATGCAAAATCGACTACTTTTCGAGATGACGCTTGCTAAATCTAGGCATATGCTAATGTGTTGCTATCAAAGTCATGGGAGTAGTAGTTAAATGCGATATTACGTTACATACCCTGCCTTTTGCTACCTTTTTACGTTTTTTTCGCGTTTTTTTCACGTTTTTTTTTGTAAAAAAACGTGAAAAAAACGCGAAAAAACGTCAAAAGGTAGCAAAAGGCAGGTTATGTAACGTAATATCGCATTTTACTACTACTCATGGGACAACGCTTGGGCGTAACTTGAACATAAATACGCCATTTCTAATGCTCCGTTTTTTCGCTAACAAAACTTGGTGGACAGTGGACACACCGTACACATGACAGACCTGACCGTAGTAATTAACTAAAAAAAGCCAACAAATTAACTGAATAAAAAATGGCGTTGCCGTTTTGAACAAAAAAAACAAAACATTAAGAGCTCGTTTCCCCCTCACGTCTGTGAAGGTACACAACTTAAAACGGACTAGAGTTCAGTCGAACGCAATGAACTATTATTTGAACTCCAATTCCAGGGCACAAGGATTGTGAAATGCCAGCCTCCATGCACACGCATACATGTACATCCCTAATAGGGATCAAATCATTGGTCGGGGGCGAGATTCAAAAACGAACAACGACCGATCCGAAGCAGTATAGAGAGTCCAGAACGCAGGAAGGCAGATGAAGATAGTTGTCGTTTGAACATAATATAACAAATGGGGTTTAAATTACTATCGAAGACTAGCAGCAACATGAATTAGTTGTAATCAATTGAAGTTCGAGGATTTGCATAAATCATGAGGTGTACACTTCAAAGTAAACGGTTTTTTAACGGGAATTCCCGTTTCGCATAATCCCTACTCAGAATTTTTTTTCAAATTTCGTGCCTCGCTCGTGCTGCCCCACTCGCTGCGGCTAAACATATAACATCGAAAACCGCAACTATTCACTAATTCATTCCAATTAGGAATGGATCATTAACTTCTCCAAAGTTAAAATTTTAAGGAATATTTTGATTCGGCGAAACGGGTTTCTGCAAAATAGGAATTCTGCGAAATGGGATTCTGCAAAAAAAACACCTTTTAGACATATGACTTATCCAATCCAATAAATGAGACTATAATAATGGCACAATGATTAATGAAAGGTAGTGAAATGAACCAGTAAAATCAGTAACGCAATATCTTTAGAAGCCCCAACCTAACTTTACGATTCAAAAACAGAAAAACCGAGTGTCTGCTGTATAGAACAAATTTCAATACGTTTTTGGAAAGTTGAAGCAACTTGATGCTTATACAGCTGCACAATTCTGACCCTCGACAGAATTTGTTTTTAAGTAGAAGGTTGTCCCTTATGGGTTGGTGTAAACCTGGCTATCGAAATGGGAAACCTTCAATAAGATAGGGCTGATCGAATATCCAGAGTGCGCAAAATTAGATCCGTAGTTGTGAAGGAGTGTGGTAATAGCTGAAAGCAGTGTCTTTCGACTTGTTGGGTCGGTCCGCTCTATGCAGTGCGTTAGCGCTACAGCAGAGCTATTTCCGATCGAAAAGTTTTCACGGGCGAGATTGCGCAAGATGACACAGTTGCTAACGTGACTATACTTCCAAACCCAAACGAAGCGAAGTAGACTCAATTCTCGAAAGTGCTACCCTTTTGTTGACGCGATACAACAAATCTTGCGCATTTTCAATCGCATTGCCGATGGGCATAGGCAGCTTATATACACTAAAACAATTGAAACGTTTGCAACGGTACGGCTTACGTGTGATAACGAGCATTCATTTGTTTGTTATTCCAGCTTTGTGTCAATTCATCCAATCGAAAACACCATTTCTTGGTTGCCATACTGGATCTGAGTTCTGAAAGCCGTAACGCGTCTGGTTCAGAAATATCTCACTGAATGGGATGCAAGAATCAGTCAAATGGCGTGAACCTCGTCAGTGACTTACAACGCGTTCGAGTTACAAACCAACCATAGCCAATGCATCTCGCGAAAATCTCGCACCGCTGCTTAGCACTGCACGTACTGACCCTACCAAAATTGTATATAATCAATATAATCAAAGGTCCCTGATCTGAAGAGCAAATATAGCAAGGACCTTCCCAGGGTCCTCTTTCCAGTTGTCAACCAAACACACATACTCAGTCGGGCTGAGTGCTATCCCCACTCAACCATCATGACAACTCATATTTCTATAATAATAATAATAATAATAATGTTTGTTGCTGAAGCAACAGGTCTGGCAAGGATCGCGGGGGTCACTGACTGCCAGCCTAAAGAGGGGCAGCATTTAAGATGCTTGTAAAAATATTTGATAAAAAGAGAATGCGAAGGTGGCAAGGTAAAAACTAAAACAAGATAAAACAATTTAAAAGCTCGCATATAGGTAAAAAATAGTTTTTAAAAAATGTTTAAATTGTAAAAAAAAAAAAAATGCATGGCCAGTGAAAAGGTGGGATCGAATTAGGAAAGGTGGGTTAGGATTTCAACTGCCTTACCACCAAGGTTAGACTTGCCAGGAACACAAAGGTCCCCGATGGTATCGCCAGTCGAACGGAAAAGGAGGAGAAGGGTGGATGGCCAATTGTCAAAAAACAAAATGAATAAAATAGATAAAAAAAATGTACAAAGCTTAAAAGTCTTTACATAAGTTGATCGTCACATTAAAAATAAAGCAATTAATAATAATAAAAGTAACGCAAATACCACAATAGTTGATAGTATTATCAACTATAGTATTATCAAGACAATAGTTCTTGTTGTCACTCTTTCCCGTTAAGAGATAAATCTTAAATTATAAATCTACAGTCAAAGTTCTGACAAAATATTCACCCCTTCGCCCCCCCCCCCTCCCAAATAAAACCCCTGGACAAAGGGACTTCCGTAAAATCACATCCAAAGTGTAATAGTTTAATGTAATAATATTGTTACGTGAGGTCCTGTACGCTTGGGCAAGGTTCAAAGCGTGCTTCTGCCACAAAATAGTACGCAGGTTGTTTACCACTTACCTAGAAGAAAAAAAAGAAAAAGTTTGCATGAGAAAATTGCAAAAATGATTCAAGAATTTTACTTCTACCACGAATACATACCGTAGAAAGATAATTAAACTACATGAACAATACAAAGACACTAAAAACTGATTATACGTGTGGGCACAAATACGCAAATAATCCGAAAAGAAAGATAGATCTACCCTGAGTGGGACTCCAACTCAGGACCATTCGTCTCAGCTTCGTGCTGCTGTCGGGTTAAGGACTTTTTCTCAGATTAGTCGGCACCCACACTACAAAATTTGTAACCGGCTATTTACGTATAGCATGACGCAATATGAGCCAACACTCGCAGTGCGCCTTGCAGTTACATAGAGCTGCTTGTGCACCCTGCCAACTTCTGTCCAACACCCGGGTAGCGAGTCAGCCCCACTGCTGAACCAGTTGGGACCGGATCGCACCTGTTAGACCAGTCACGTGCGTAATGCCCTCAGGCCACTTCTAGTGTTATCTCTCAGTATAAAAGCTGAGAGCTGAACGACCAAAGAGGCCAGTTGGTGAAGGAGAGATAACTCAAAAGGTTGCTCTGATCTCTCGCTAGGACTGAACAGGGCTCCTAAACCTGGTTCAGTACCTAATATGTGATACTTTGTGCCCCTAGCTAAGCAGTAAGGAGTGATTGGTAATTGAGTTCTACTTGAAAATCTCTCGCCCAAGTAGTCACAAATTATGAGAAAACTGATGTTTTCTCAGAGGGACTACTACAGTTCGCATAATGCTTGGCACAATTCCATCCCGCACTTGTAACGAAAATACTCAATTCCAACTCTGTTGTCTTGAATTGGACTTGGCTTGCGTATTTGTTGAAACTATAGTGAAGTAATACGTACAATTGCCATCAATGAGGCCGTTCAACTACAGCCACAGTCTGTACAGGTTGACTTGACTTACCAAGTCGATCATTGGAACAGCATTACCGTGATTTGGATTCGAAATACATTTACTTGGCTTAATTTGGTTTGTACTGCAGACTATCGGCAAATTAACTCAATTCTGCAAATGTTCAACATTATTTCATCGGATTTCAGCTCCAATTCCACGAAATTCATCCGCATTCCACACAACTGCCTAAACCTCGCTGGAATTTTGTCTGACTTAAGTTAACAGAATGGAAATTTGATCACTCTGTTCAGTGGAGGGCAGTTGTGTAGAATTCGGATGAATTTCGTGGAATTGGAGATGAAATCAGATGAAATGGCGTTGCTTCTGTTTTTTTGGAAAATGCCATTTTTGTAAAAAAAAAAAAAAAAATTAAAAAAATGGCCTTTTTGTGCCGACATCTGCCGGTGCGGCGGTGCCAGAGAAAACCTAAAGACCTAAAAACGGCCTACAAAAGAAAAAAAGAGAAGGGTGAAAAAAAAAGAGAAAAAGCCAAAAAAAAAAAAATCTCAGAAAAAATGTCTACTAATACTTATTGTGCCCTTTTACTGCAAGTTATCCATGCTATCTCAGAGATCAGTGCACGGTACTGAATCTATGTCTTGAATTGGTCAGGAATAGAATGGAACTGGGATTGGATGAACCGGAAGTCTTGGAATTAAAAACTGATTCGTCAGAGTGAAATAAAAAAAACAATTATTGGAATGGGTTTGAAGCACGAAATAAAGAACAAGAAACCGAAATGAATTGTAGCTGGACGTGATAATGAATCGGTTGGAATCTCGGTTAAAACTGAATTTAAGTACGGAATTGGAAGTGACTTGAGAGAAAACTGTTTCGTGCTTGTAGAAATGGAACTTACTTGACTTGGCGTTCACAAGTTACACAGGTAATCGAGTCGAAAAATTGAGTTTTGAGCTCTTTGGGAGGCGGTTTTAGATTATCACTACAGCACCCTCCAAAACGTAATTTCCGAGCACCCCTGGTTATTCGAAAACACCATAAGTAAATTAACACCTGTTCCGCTGCGGAAGGTGCTTCAAAGCTTGGATAAATAACTACACTTCGTTACGGGATAACTCACTCGCTATACTTACCGCACAAGCACCGCGACCCAACATGAGGCCAGAATACTCTAGTTTCTCAAATTCGCCAGGAGAGCAACTGCCGACAACAGCGGAAGTGACGTCGAGCTACGTGACTAGCGCATCCAATAACGCGAGCAGTCGCCGTGAGCACACGTCGCCACCATCTTGGATTTCCCCGGACGTAGTTGGAGACAAGAGCTGCCACTATACTTGCGGCCAGATGCGACAGATGGCGCACCACGTTTTGATCGCCAGTACTCTGGTCGCTACCGTGGCTAGATTTCGGAGCGAGTGAATAGGGCTTGTTCAAAGCTCCTTTTTGGAAGAAGTGGTAGTGATAACCTGAAAACACCCCCAAATAGCCAAAACTCACATTTTTTCTTAGAGTAATGCTTGAAATTAAGATAAATCACATAAACTTAGCGAACAGCTCAGCTGCCGACTACACCAAATGCAGCCAATGCCATAAAAAGTGACGTCTCGCGACCAATGCCATTGTCACGAAGGAAATAAGTGTTTTACCAACGCAAGCGCGCCAGCATACGATGGTGCGCTTGAGCTGTTAAACACTTATTTCGTGACAGTGGCATTGGTCGCGAGTCGTCACTTTGGATGGCATTGGCTGCTTTTGGTGTAGTCGGCAGCTGAGCTGTTTTCGCTAAGTCTGTGGGGGCGGGCTCAGTTTAAAATTTTACCACGAAGCTCCAGTTGCCTTACTATGGTACTGGATACTGCAAATAGTAAACAATTTTCAGCAAATGAATAGAAAAAGTCGATTTATAGCTGTACACTTTACGGAAACGCCGCTGGCAACAATTTTTGGAAATCGCTGCCGCCGCCGAAGGATGTTTTAACAGCGCATACCTCTATCCATCATTAAGAGACGCTGGGACTAGAAGCACATGCGACAAGAATAAAACCCTAATATTTCGATGCCAAGGTGCATACGCGCGGTATCTTCATCGCAGTAAGAAATAAAAATAAATCTCCTCTGTCCATCAGTAACGTCAGGCTAACGGATCGGGAAATGAATCGTGTGTTTAAGGAAGAGCTCTGATGCGCTGTGACGTCATGTCGCTAAGTTGTTTGGTGATTTAGGAAAACGCTCTAAGTTTCGACATCGTCAGGAGAAGGGTAAGGGAGCTGAACAACCCTTTAATATTTAGCTTAGCACGCACATTCCCAATTCACCGTGGCCATCGTAGCATGCCGATATCAGGCCGATCAGCCGAAGAGTGACAGGTCCAGCCATTTTGCATTCGCCAAGTACCCTTGCACCAACTCCCGACAGAATTGAGGCCGGCGCAAGCATATCAACATGTTCTCGTGCTCGTAAACATGCATCAAGAGGAACGAGGCAAAAACGTGTGGCCTGCAGCTATTGGGACTAGCAACCAAAAGAGATGGTCTCATCTGACTCAATTACTCCAGTCCCCATAGCAACCGGCCGTTATTCCTTAGCCTTTTTCGAAGTAGGAAGCCACTAGGGACAGCAACTGGAAAATGAAGCCAACTCAAAAGGCCGTTTCAATTAAAAGCCTACTGATTAAGTGAAATGGACTATGATGGGGACGGCGCGTGTGAGCAACGGTTGTCAGTGTTTGTTAAAATAACGGTCATCACCATTTCTTCAATAATACGGAAGATTGTTTTAAATATGAAACACGATGTAAGTACTAAATTTACGCATACGCTGGGTAAAAGCCCAGTGATCACTGTTGTCCATGGACCCAGCGTTAGCCACAGCGCCAGAAGTAGAGGGGTAATTTTGCTAGATAAATCCCATCGGAAATTACCAGGATCTTTTACGTGCCACAATCAACATGAGCACGAGACATCACAGGACCCTTCTCTTCTCGAAAATGCCAGGGGTGGCTGAGGCCGGATTCGAACCCGGGACTTCAGGGCACATGAAACGGTCATGCTAACCACCAGGCCACCTTGCCCCAGACGGAGATCACTATCAGCACAGTTTGACATACACACTGCAGAAATACAGGGGTGCTGCCGGGAGTACCAGCTTTTTTCACATTTTTTCACATTCCCACTTTTTATTTTTGTCACATGTTTCACATACCCGCTTTTCATTTTTTCACATTTTTCACATACCTGCTTTTTATTTTTTTCACATTTTTCACATTTCTTTAAAAAAAATTTTCTTTTTCAGACGCCATTGTAATTTCCCTGTAATTTCACTCAAGAGAGCGAAAGCGACTTCAAACCGACTCCTCTCGTAAAACAACCAATTTTTGTGTGTGTTTTAGCCACGGCCATATCTTCGTAATTTCGTGCCGAAAATTAGGGTGGATAATTTGACTGTTTTTACTTCGTTTGTGTGTTTTGCCATTTTTTTCATACCAACACTCGTATTTTTCACATTTTTCACGTATTATTTTACCACTGGCAAATTTTCACATTTTTCACATTTTTTTTCACATTTTTCACGTATTATTTTACCACTGGCAAATTTTCACATTTTTTTTCACACCGGCAGCATACCTGGAAATACACTTTTCAACTAGGTAATACGGCCACACTATTTGTGTACAATACAAGGCGTTGTCTCAAAAATAAAAGCACTAAATTTCAGTAACCCAACCAAAAATTTCTCGATCCCCTGCTATCTCATTCAACTCACGTATTTTTCACCTATTTGATGTTATCATATTTACAAAGGGATCGTATGCAGGAGCATAAGCATACGTAGGGGCATCATACGGCTCATGAACGCATGTCGTTTACAAAATTAACACTGGCGATAGCCAGTGTAGTAAGGGTCGACCTAGGACCTCTGTGTTAAACTCTCAACTTTGAGAGCTTATAACTCCGTCAAAAGTAAACATATTTAACCAAATTTGGAATCTAGCCTTGACTAGTAAAGGCCTGTCTGCAGTCCAAAAATTGTGAAATTCGGTCCAGCCAAACCCGAGATGCAGACAAGGGCCAAATAGACAACTTCTTGTTCAGCTTCTTGTTGTTGTTGTTGTTGTTGTTCTGGGGATACTTTCGTCTGTCCTCTCTACAGGTCAAACCATTTGTCCTATAAAGCTGGTTCTTAGCTCATTTTACAGGTATTGCTCTGTAGATGTGCCCTTTTCATAAGGCCTTTTCTAATTGGTCAAGTGGTTCAGGGGTTACGGAGCTCTAAACCACCAGATTGATTGTTTTACATTGTTTTAAACATTGTTATTATGCAACAATACCAATTAGCAAACATCAGCTGCGAGACATAGACTGAAGATTAAAGGATTTGTTTCTATTGTTAACATTGGCGATAGCTAGATTAGTGAGGGTCAGCCTAGGGTCTCTTGTGTTAAACTATCAGCTGTGACCGCCAACTGCACTGTTTTACAGTTTAGCTGCAATTCTAAAAGTAACACGAATTAATAAACAAAAACGGAACGTTAAATGTTTAGAGTAAGGATCTAAAAGTCAAAACCTAGAAGGAACACGGACAAGCTTTGACAGTTAGGGTCTAGGTGTAAAATTTTTTCAGTAAGAGGCTGGAAAGCATTAGACCCTTACTACCCGGTGGTCAGCAATAAATACATTTTCACGAAAAACTGGAAATCATCCTACAATGACCCATGTGATGATCAAGTGGTAGTATGGTTATACGTTTCCTGCTTTGCTTTACGTTGAAAATTATTTTTCAATTTAGTAACATGCCAGCATATTCGTAGCAAACAGCATTATGGTAATCCTCTACCATAAATCTACGAAATATAATAAAAATTCTAAAGCATCAAAAGACAAAATGCCAAACTTCACAAGAAAATTGTGTTATTAAAGTTCCAAAACAATATTCTGAGAACAAAGAAAACCTGCTACAACCGTTCATACACACGTTCAGTTCGAAGAGACTAGAACTAATCTAACCACCGGGTAGTAAGGGTCTAATGCTTTCCGGCCTCTTACTGACAAAATTTTACACCTAGACCCTAACTGTCAAAGCTTGTCCGTGTTCCTTCTAGGTTTTGACTTTTAGATCCTTACTCTAAACATTTAACGTTCCGTTTTTGTTTATTAATTATTATGAAGTCAATAAATAGGTGAAAAATACGAGAGTTAAATGATAACAGGGATCGAGAAATGTAACGCGGTTTTATTACTGTCTCTGTTTATATCTTTACGCTGAAGCAGACAGTGCATTGGATTGTACACAAATGATGTGGAAATATTAGCTGAAAAGTTTTTTTGTAGCTGAAAAGTTTTTTTGTAAGTGTGTCCGACAGAATTTTCGCCTTTCCTACACTAGGATTCAAAGCCAAGCATAGGTGTCTAAAAATCACTTTTGCTAACCTTTAAGGCCCATACTGTTTTAAGGGCCCAGGCCAAGCCTAGCAATACAGGTCTGAAAAAAACCTTTTGTCAAAGTACTAACGTTCCTTAAGTTTCCGTACATTGTTTTAAGATCCACCAATAGCATCAACGGATGTCTAAAAATAACTTTTGCTAAGTGCTACCTTTCCTCAAGTTTCCCTGTACTTTAAGGCCCATAACCAAGCGTTAACAACCGTTAACAACCGATGTCTAAAAATAACTTTTGCAGAAGCGATAATTTTTCTCAAGTTTTCCGACACTGTCTTATAGTGTTCGCGACCGATCTGAGTTTGCACAGAATGATCACAAACAATCGATTGTATGTTTTTGGTAGCGGAGTGCCTTGTTGATATACAAAATAGTTACAATAACAATGGTGGCCGTCGATTAAAGCCGCCCCCTCCAGGAAGACGTATCCAATCATAAAATACGTGCAGGACTCAAGATACGCCGCGCGCACACAATAAAGCCCACATTCACGCAAAACAAAGGGGAATCTAAAAATAATTTTAGCCAATTTTAATGCTACTTGAAGTGAGTAGACAAACATCACTGTAAATAATACAGAGGAAAATTGGAATTAAGCCTGCCAGCGACATCATACAACAGAATAAAGTAAAGTGTCCGTGGCCTATCTTGAGTTCGTCCCAGAACGACACAGATACTCAATTGTATGTTTTTGGTAGCAGAGTGCCTTGTTGATATCCAATATGGTTACAAAAACAATGGCGGCCGTCGATTAATGCCGTCCCCTCCAGGAAAAAGGAACCGCTCATAAAATACCTACAGGACTCAAGATAAACCGCGTACACAATAGTACAGTAAGCCAACTTTAAGGGCGCGTTTATGCCACGACTCGCCTTCTTTTTCTCGCAGCAGAAGCTAGAAATTATATGAAATTTCAACATGGCGGCGGTTTTAGCTCAGCCGTCTCGCAACACAAAACAGTCAATAACAGTTCAGAGGCGACTGAGAAAATTGTTTCGTCATGAGGAATTCTTTATCTTATTGACACGGATTATAAGACTACAAGCATTTACTCAAATGATGCCGGATTTAGCTAATACAGGTAGCGTTGTCACCATGGCAACGACACAACTGCCATCTCGCTTGAATTCTAGCTGCAAGAATGCAAAGGCAAGTCGTTGCATAAACGCGCCCTTATGCACTTACGTTTCATTCAAGTGAAGAGATCCAGATTCGAACCAGTCATTACCATATAGCTGCCACCGCCTTTACCGATACGGCCACTTGTCCACTGACATGCCAATAACTCACTGAACCTGTTATAATTAAGGTCACCACCGTGACCGGGAGTTCATTCGACCGAATTTGTTCAGTCACAGGCAATGGAGAGAGACTACAAACCAATATATACTCAAAAGGCTCAACTGCTCACTCCGCAGTCCTGCCATCATAACTACATCGGGATGACAGCTGCAAAAAATTCCCAATTTTTGTTAAATATAAAAAATAAGATAAGAAAGTAATAGCAAAGCGAGGGGAGCTTACGAGACCACACAGTTCATTCTAAAAACCAAATTGGAAAAATTCAAAAAATCGTTCATGAAAAAAAGTTTCTAAAAAAAACTGCTCTAAAAAAAGACCGGTTCATTCTAAAAAAGAATATCCCTGACTATCAGTGACTTTTCACCAATTTCTCATATTTTCCCTGATCGTATTTCATATCCCTGACTATCCCTAACTTTCCAAATCGGTACGAACCCTGTAACGCAGTACATAATTATTTATTTATCCTTCATCGAGCCAGTGGCGTAACTAGTGGGGGGCAGAGGGGCGATTCGCCCCCTCTGTTAGATTTTGAAGGCTTATTCGGGAAATCGACCAAGTCACTTTTTGCATGGCTGAAAAAAACTTGACTAACATGAAACGTATTTTATTAATAGTATGGAAAACTGAAAGATTTGCATTACAAATTTGTTTATGCGCATAATGCAGTCAGCAAAACTAATTTTATAAAAAATGGCACTTTACAAGGCCAGAAAATGCCGGAAAATAGCAAAAATGCGTCAGTTTTCGGGGCTCTCCCAAACCTCATAGTTGTCTTTCCCGCATACCATTCGGCTAAATGGCTATTGTTGCCCCCTTAGTAAAAAAACCCTAATTATGCCACTGCGTCGAGCCCTGTGACTGTACATTGCTTCGTATTCTCTCTCCCTTGCCTGTGACTGAGCACATTTAGTCAAGTGGAGCCCTGGTCACGGTTGTGACCTTAATACCGGGCTCACTGAGTTATCTTTATGCCAGGGATATGCCATGTAGGTAAAGGCAGTACGCCAGTGATCTGGTAATGGTCTGGTTCGCCCGTTCGAATCCGGGTCACGTCACTTGAAAGATACATAAGTGCATAAAGGTGGCTTACTGTATTACGTTATTTCTAGGTGTTTATGGCTGATGGTTTATTTCCAATTTCCCATTATATTATTTGCAGCGATTTATTTATCCTTCCTTTATTAGCCTTATGACTGTATTTCGGTTTCCATCGGCTCTCCGTTGTCTATGATTGACCACAATTGGTCAAATGGAGTCCTGGTAAAAGTCTGACCCTAACAGGTTCATTAAGTTATCTTTATGCCAGTGGACAAATGGCCGGCCATATCGGTAAAGGTGGTACGGGAATGATCCGATGATTGACTGGTTCACCGGTTCGAATCCGGGTCATGCCACTAGACTGAAATGTAAATGCATAAAGGTGGATTAATGTACTACGTTATTCTAGTGTATGTTTCTCGCTGATGGTTAATTTTTCCTTTAGCTTCCTAAAAAGAAGGAAAATGGCTGGGAATATTCTACAACATTCTACTAAGTCTACTAAAATTCAGTTTAGCCACTACAATACTAAACGGCGCTCCAGTTTTGCATTATTTTGTCACGCTACTTGTTTCAAACGCTTCCTGCTAACACAAAAGCCATCTAATAGGGCGCCCGCGCACTGAGCAACCAGGTCGCGCGGCCACGTCAATTTTTCATTGATTATTCTCGATCACGTGGTGAAAAATGAACATGGAGCAAGTATGGTCGCCCTGTGGTCACCTGCACGCCGCCCGGGATTCCAGTGGCCGCGGCGACAGACTGGCCGCTGTGGCCAAGTGCGCTTTGTTACAAACACCGGAAGCATTCTCGTTGGCCGCAGCGACCTGGCCGCGCGGCTTGGCCACTGTGTGCGCGGGGGCCCTTAATAGCGCTATAACCATACCGAATCTTGCCATTATCTTTTTTTTTTTTAGCAGCAAGGGTGCATAAAATTGTACACTTACACAAAAGCTTTAAAAGGGTGCAAGGAAAAAGTTTTGCCACACGTTTCCTTCTGTGGTTTTAATTAATGAGGACATGTTATTTGTTGTTTTGTAGCATTCCATCTTCCGAAAATAGTTTGTTGTGATTGGATGAATTAAAGAGGAAAAAAATACCTTTTTGTTCACACGTCCTTACATATCACATTGCGCTTCAACTTTTGCTGCTGCTACCTCTGATAACAAACCAATACGACTTTACCAGGGGCGGATCCAGAATTATGCTAAAGGTGGGAGGGAGTATAAGGGGGGGCGGGGCTATCACACCTCGTTCGGCGATTCCTGTGATTGATTTCCTTGGACGTAGGAAGCTTTTAATCAATTTCTAGCTGAAAAATTACGATCTAAAATGCTTAAGGTCAGAAATTGTGAAATTACCTAGTTTCAGCGCCCCCCCCCCCCCCCGGGGAGTAAAGGGGGAGGGGGGGCTGTTAACTAGGTAACTTCGTGATTTCTGACCGTAAACAACTTTTAGAGGGTGGGGAGAGGGATGGGCCGTAGCTTTGCCAGGATTGTTAACAGTCGATTTACGATTTAATAAAAAGTTAAAATCTCGTAAAAAATGTAAACATATATATAGGGAGAAGGGGGAGGGGGAGCAGCCGCACCATGCTAAATCCGCCCCTGAATTTTACGTCTTATTCATAAGACTTCGAATATATTGACGTGCCGTAAAGGAGAAGTAACACTTAATTGTGGTGAAACAAGCTGGGTCACACCCCATCACAATTCCATGACTTTAATACACTTTATTTTTGCGAACTGAATTTCATGATTTGTTAATTTTTGAAAGCGCTTTACTGCTAGCGAAAATCCGAAATAGTGTATTAAATTCAAGTTGTTGCGCAACTTACCCTGGGGTGTCAGCCAGCATATTTACGTGCACACGCTGAGCTGCTCCTGCACGCAGGACAGTCGCTTCACTGCAGCGCATTACGTATCGAGTGGAAGCCAACCCTCGATAAACAAAGGGGACAGTCATCATTAAAGCCTGGCCTTTTGAGAATACGAGAAAGAAGACGAAGAACAACTATCCCGAAGAAAACTCGAACCCAACACCTGCCATTTACTAACCGGAATCAAGATGCAAGTTCCTTCCCCATGCATTATTTATGTCTGTGACCCTAATTTCACCAACGAGAAAAGCGGAACCGCTTCTAAGCTCGGGTGAAGTTTGTAGCCAAGAGTCTGCCCCGGTAGGGCAAATGGTACAGTGCCCGAGCTCAGTTCGAGTCTCGTTAGGTCAGTCGTCTTTTTCTTTCTTTCCCAGATTAGTGTCTCGTGTATTCTAACAAGCCAGCCTTTCAATTTTGAATGTCTCCTTCGTTCAACCCCAACCATCTAATTCGTTACCAACATTCGATATTTACCCGCAGACTCAATGTAACGAAGATTTGGGGGGCTTTTTTTCTGGTAGTTAACCATTTATTTGTTTGCTTGGGCGAAAAGTGAACTGAACCATGTAAGATTTTACCGCAGAACAAAATTTAGAAAGCAAAACCCCGTATTAGAGCAAGGCACAATCTGGTCACGGCTGAGCCAAAAGAATTCCAGAATAGCCAAAATAATAATAACAACAACAGAACATTTGTCTGCAAAGCAAAACAGGTCAAGCAAGGATCGCTGGTATAACTTACTGCCAGCATAATTTAAGTAAAAATCCAGTAAAAATTGTATCAATATGCGTGAAAACAAAACAAAGTTGGGTTTTAGTAAGTTTCTCTATGTAAAAACAAAGGTGTCAAATCCTCTAAATTTACCAAACGTCTAAAAACACTAATACACCCCCGCAGTGACAGGGATCGTTTTTTTTTTTAGAGAATTCCATGCAGGGACCACCCTTACAGCGAAGAAATGTCGTCGACAATTTAACCTGGATGTTAAATTATATCCCGTAGGTACCCCATCAGCGGGATGTCTCTCACTACCCAGATAGCCGAGTAGAAGTGGCAGGAACTTTAGTCCAAAGTCTCCTTTCTCGTTGTGATTCTTATAAATTTTAGCCACCATGACAAGGAATCAAAATTAAATTTCTGACATTGTGCTAATCTACAGAAACAGAATTAAATTATAAGCAAAGGTGCTTTCGTGATCCCCCTGCAGCCCAACTGCACGGCGATAGCACAAAACGTAGTTCGCACTACCAGACTCGTTTAAAAAACCTAACCTAACCACAGCAACAAGCTTCTCGGGTTAATTATTACGTACTCGAGTAAGGCATCTCTATTAGGCTGAAGACTATACGCTTCAGCAATCCAATTTATTTGTGAGACAGTGGGATACGAAATAAAATCTTGTACAAATATCACTTGTTTTTTATTAAGAATCTTCTTGTTAGCTGATCCCAAGGTCCCTTATCTTAGTTTGGCTGGTAGGCTGCAGGCCAGAAATGTTACTTAGTGACACTGAAAACCTGAATCGTATACGGACTAAAATCATATCCTGGCAGGCAAACGGTCCACAAATGCATAAAACAGCAAACGCAATTTAATTTCCGGTCATATTAACTGACGTAGGTCACAATAAAAATATAACAATTACATAAGAAACGGAGCTAGGCACAGAGCCAGCTCAGTGGTGAACCACCATCTTGGAATGATGGTGGCTCACCAATGAGCTAGCGTTGTGTCTAGCTCCATTTACTATGTAATTGTTATATTTTTATTGTGACCAAGGTCAGCTAATATGACCGAAAATTAAATTGCGTTTGCTGTTTTATGCACCTGAGGCCATTTGCCTGTCATGAGGTGATTTTATATCGTATATGATTCTGGTTTTAAGTAGCACTAAGTAATATATCTGGCCAGCTGCCTACCAGCCAAGCTAACATAAGGGACCTTGTATTGAGGTCTGCTAATAATACGATTTTTAATAAAAAACAAGTGATCTTCGTACAAGACGGAAAAAAAATAATAATTTCACCAAACAAATTCAAACGAGTAAAAAAAAAAAAAAGAAGAAGATCATTCTGTAGGTCAGCGGATCAATACAAAACGAGAAATGAAAGAAATACGAAAAAGAAAATGAAGATATTTGCCATCGAAACTCGAAGAATGGCTTTGAGACGGATGCTGAAAGGATCGTGCATTTTCCCGCAGGACCAATAACTTCGGCGCACGGAAAAATCCGATAAAGCATGAACGGAAAACGTGTTGGACAAAACGGCGTGGCGGCGCAAAAATTCGATTTACAAGGCTTTATATTTTTTCATTATTACAGTTTCTTTTTTTGACGCGTAGGATTTGAAGAAAGGTCGAATCTGGATTTAAGTAAAGGCATCGAAAAGAAATATGTTGTTCAGGGAATCCCACTTGTCATAAAATTCATACGATTCTTCGAATTTTATGAAATTTCATAAATTTGACGTAAATTGTTGTTTTGTATTATAAATATCATAAAATAACAGACAAATTAAAAAAAAAACACTGTAAAATATTCCCACTAAGAGGCGAGGGATAATCGTCTAACTGGAAAATCGCAAAATTGGAAGAACGTATAACGGAAAACAGTATAACGGAATATCATCTAACAGGAAATTCGTATAATGGAAAAGCGTCTAACTGGAAATTAGTATAATGGAAAATCGTCTAATATCCCTGCCGCGCTCGCTGCGGATATACATATAACATCTGAAACCGTAGTTAGACATTAATCCAGTTAGACGTGTATCCATTATACAATTATCCATTATACGATATTACGTTTAGATGCTTTTCTAGATTTTTTTTTTAGGCAGATTTTAGACAATTTTCCCATTAGACGATTTTCGAGTTAGACGTTCGTCCGACGCCCCGCGAACTTCCATCATAATGAACAAGACGAAAAAAACCTGAAAGTAGCAATCAGAATACCAGCCACCAAAAAAAAACATAATGAGGAAAATAGAAAACTACAGTTAACGCAAAACCAGAACTGACGGAGGCTTATAACATACTAGCAGTCGTACCCGGATTTGCCCGGAGTTTTACTTCGCGCAGGGTTATGTTTCGAACGTGGTTGTTTCCCAGTTTTCGCCTGAAAACGCTCACTGAAACGAGCAACTTTTCTTCCTGTAATGCTCCCCTTTTCCTCCTATCCTCCAGGGTTGGCATGGTATTTACCAGGGGTGGTTTTTACCAGGTATTTACCAGGTTTTTACCGCCCCGGGATAAACTATTTTTTCCCAGTTACAGACAAGAATAGGTGTTTAACGTGTAAAATGTAATTATATTGGTTTTAAAAATTAAATAGTGTTAAATGTAATTAAAAGTGTCTTCAATTCAAAAGTTTAGATTCAAAATATGTTTGCTGATACGTTTACATAGGAAAATGAACATAATTGTGTGTTACGACTCGTACAAAAATTATAATTGAAATGCTAAAAATTCTTATAATGAAAGTTTCTATGTTAGTAGTTTCACTACTGTTACTTGAATTTTCGTTTCACTATTAGTGTTAATGAGCACTTTAAAAATGCATCTAATGAATAAATAATTATAAAAAGTAACATTTTTCCCACTTAGCCGGTATTTATCAGGTTTATACCGGTATTTTCCAGTGCCCTGTCCAAAACTAGTTTTTTCCCTGGAAATTGCCAACCCTGCTATCCTCTCCCTCCGCCCTTTCGTCCCATACCCCTCCCCCTTCTTCCTGACCCCTTTCCCCTCTTTACTTCTCTCCTATCCCCCCTACCTACCCACTGCCGTATGCCTGGTCGCAGTGACATCTACAGCCGACTTTCTAATCTGGACTATTAACAGTGGTTTTCGTCTCTTAGAATAGTCTAGAAGTTGTCGGCCAATAAGCTTGTTTTTGAATGCCCAAGAGACAGATGTGAAGTGGAAGGTGCCACCACCAGGACAGTTGTTTTTTTTTGCGCAAGAGGGAGGAAACCCTCGTGCAACGGGCGGGAAACAATCGGAGAAAAACCCGTACGTATACACTTCCCTTCACCAGGATCGAACCCGGGTCTGTAAGAAGCCAGAGATGTATGTACATACAACTGGGACCAAGACACCTATCGACTCTGACGGCTTACAATGAGCAACAATGACTTTTCTACTCATCTCTCTTGCTTCGGCTCTCACTTTTTTTGGCTTAAGAAAGGGTTCCAAAGGGTTTAACGAGCGTTAACGACTCCTGGTCATCTGCCCTAAGGCCCTATGTCTGCAACAGCCAGATTCTTAGGCAGTCACTCACCCAAGTATTAATCCAGCCCAATGCTGCTTAACTTCGGGGATCTGACGAGAACCGGTGTTTCCAGCACTTTTTTGGCTTACAGCAATATACAACAATGACCCTCGACTCATTCAATTCTTAACTCTAGCTTTGCCCTCACCTTTTTTGCTTAAAATTTGGTATATAGTGCAAAATTGGTGTTTAACTGAATCTCAGACAGCTGCACAGAAGATTGCTGAAGAGGAACGAGCATTTCTGAAAAAAGTAAAATTGTGGGACATACCGACAAAAACAAGAACATCGCCACGAATGTTGTACTACAGCACACTCATTAATAAGCGTAAGGTTGGAGACGGGCTGTGATACAACGGACCCTTTGGACCTAAATAAAGAAGAAATCACAAGGTAAAGGGTAAACGAAGCAAGAAAGAAAAGATTACTGCCCCGACTGGGACTCGAACCCAGTATATGTGTGCGTTGTGTTTCCTCACAAGGCCAGTCTTTAATGCAGACTGCTTGCTTCGTTTACCCTTTACCTTGTGATTTCTTTGTTTATTTACTACTTGCATTATTTCTAGTGTGGAGACCAAGAAGCAATGTTGCTTTCCCTCCTTGTATGTATGTTTGTAACCTTCAGGTCACCACTGAGAAAGCTTGAACAGCTACTTAGCTCGGCTGGAGCCTGTAGCCAGTACCCGCCCCGGTAGCTCAGTGGTTAGAGCGCCTGGCTAGTAAACGGGAAGTCCTGGTCGAGTCCCAGTCGGGGCAGTAGTCTTTTCGTTCTTTCTCAGACTAGTGTATTGTGTTTCCTCACAAGGCCAGTCTTTAATGCAGACTGCTTGCTTCGTTTACCCTTTAGACCTACTTCAGGAAAGACAGACTGCCAGTCCAGTTTTCCCCAACAAAATAACTAACGCAAAAGCAACTATTTTTGAGTGTAGGGTCCGTACGCTAGCTGGAAACGTCTGGAATTGAGTAATGCTTTTTGCCAGGCCTTGAATAGTACGGAATTGTGACAGATTATCAATATTGTCTAAAAAAAATATTTGTTCACCGTAAATCAATTAAGAGCGCTTCCTTATTGTAAACTGTCGTTCTACATTCCACCAATTAAAGAAAAAATATATTTCAGTGAACCTATGCAAATTTTCTTTTTCCTTAAACTACACATCCGACAGTGTAAATTGCTCCTCTTTCAAGCTGTCTATTGGTTTGGTTGCTGGCATTGCCATAATACCGTGTACAGGGCAGGGGTGAGGCCACTCAGACGAAATATAAGTGCAAAGGTATAGCTATAGTGTCCGCGGCCTATGTTGAGTTCTCCGTAGAACGAACACGGATAATCGATTGTACGTTTTCAGTAGCAGAGTGCCTTGTTGATATACAAGATGGTTACAAAAACAATGGCGGCCATCGATTAAAGCCACCCCATCCAGGAAGACGTAGACGCTAACAAAATACTTGCAGGACTCAGGATACCCCGCGCATACAATAGCTTAGTGTACCTACCACTTTATTTCTAATGTATGATTTTTCGCTGCTTGGCTTGTTTTATCTATGCTCTGTATGTATAATTTACAGCAATTTGCGAATAATAATTTAAGCAATTCACTGTGTTTCGTTAGCGCATTTTAGGTCACGCTATTACTGATGGACAGTGTATTGGGCAATAGCAAAATCGCGAGCACGAACCGCATTAGTTAAAAGAATGAATAAAGACACTACTGAAGCCGGTTTCCTGTCGGCGACAACGTGAAAACCAGGTGATTGATTCACCCGGATTTAAGTGGATAAAGAAATCAAAAGATTTATCCCTTTTTGTTTAAATTGTGACTGGGCGGGAAGTATGAAGAAATTCGAGGTACACTAAATGGTGAGAATATACCTCCATCTCTCGGGAGAAACCCCCCCCCCCCCTCCAACCTCCCCAGAAAAAGCCGACACTGGTTCTAGCCATCACACTGCCTCGTCCCACCAGCTACATTGTATCATCTGTATTGAACGTCTTTTTGAAGCTTGGTTTCTATGAACCAAGCTTCTATTGGATACAACTGGCGAGTGACAAATACTTACCACTAATCCTCGCTACCCTCAAATGCTCTAGTCCCGTTGCCAGGACCCAAGTCTACATACGAGAGTCGTGGCAGTCACGGCTACCTGCCGACGAATGGTTCACGTGATGGTGGTTCCTCGCGTCCACTACAGTGGTTTCTCGCGTCCACTACCGTGGTTCCGCGCATCCAGACGTATGCGTCCACTGAGACTTTACCCTCAATCAACGAACGTGGACGAAGGTTGTGATAAACGAGAACATTCGTCTATTACAGGGTTCGGACAATTTTTAAATTCTCAATTTCCCTGGCATTTCTAGGTTTTCCAGGTGTAACCAATGGCAATGTCCAGGTGTTTACAAGATCTTTAGTTAGGGAAACAGGCGGTAGTTAATTTTTTTTAAATTAATATTGGTACGAAAATAATCCAACATGCCATAAAATAGCTGTTTGGAGACTAGTCCAGACAGGACTAAACGCATTTTTATCACAGAAATTGGTCTATCCTAAAATTTGGTGTCATTGAAGTTATATCTAAAATATTTGAATATATTAAAGCACAAATTAAAGTATTTGCTATTAGCCTAGG
>JAHWFP010056571.1:0-23026 GCA_023313725.1 Lithobius niger
GATTAAATTGGCGAATGTTTGGTGAGTGTTGATATCACTCCTTTGAAGGGCCGAACATTCGGAACTTGGCGGCCCCTTTTACCAGTTTTGGTTTTGAAGTTTTAAAAATTGTGTATTGACTCAACTCCACTACCGTGCAGATGTGTAATAAAGTGTCACGTCAACAAGAAATTGGTTTTCAACAATTTACTACTACCTTTTGCCTATAGGCCGAAACATTCGCAACTTAGGCACCTCTTTGTAGGTTTTTGGTTTGGTTTTAATTTTGTTGTAATTTGTTTTATTTAGTTAGTTTTGGTGTGTTGATAACACTCCTTTGAAGGGCTGAACCACTCTCAACTTGGGGGCTTTTTTTTACCAGTTTTTGGCTTTGTTTATTTGCTTTGTTTTTACTTTATCTTTGTGAATTGGACGTGAATACAATTTGATTGCAACGTTGTTTAGGTTTATCGTGGTACACTAATGTGTGTCTAGGCACGCACGTCAGTATACACGTAGTCATTGTTTGAACTTTAGCCGTCCAATGAGAGACGATGCCGACAATACTAACAATGGTTATAACAATATTTTCGTACTTACGCGCCCTCCCACGCCATCCTCGTTACACACCCAGGCTCCAAACCATAAGAGGTACACAGTTCGTATTGTACTGCACCCATTCGTCCAATTTCATAGCTGGAAGCCTTCCCGTTACCTCGGTGGCGATGAATAATCACCCTATGGGATTTAATATGGGGATGAGCGGGCTAGCTAGTAGCTAGCTAGCTAGGTAGTAACACATTTTCAACGTTATTGAGGGTCAGATTTTGCATTCCTGCAGCTTAGCTGGCATTCCTACACAAGTTAATTTTTGTCAGGTGGGTCATTGATCTCGATTTCAACACGAATTAAGCTTTTGTACCGCTTATTATTTTTCCCCAAGTACCTGAAATGTGCCCAACTATGCTAAGACACTGACGCTATGGCGTCGCGCTACAATGGTTTACAACTTCGACAGTTGAATTGATGTGATGTTTGTTGTGAGGTTTGTTGCCTAACTTGGCGCGACACACAGATGAGGGTAGCGTTTAGCGTGGTTGGGTTCGCGACATTGTGGTTGCTACACTGCACGGAACTAGGACTCTTCTAGACGGTGGTTGGGTAGGACTGTGGTTTGCCAGTGAATGTGCCAGTAGGTGTGTCAGTTGGGGATGTGCTTTCAAGGACAGTTTGGACTTGTGGACGTTTGGAGGTCAGCATAAAATAAGACGAGGATACTTGTACACAGTGGCATGCTGTGGGACTTGTTATTGTCCATGCTGGCTGCACAGGATTGATTTGTTGGGATGAGAGATTGCGTTTGTGTTGTTGTTGGTTGCTGTTAGGATTAGGAATAGGTTAAGGTTGTACTTAGGCATAAGAAAAGCGCGAATGGCTATGGGCCAAGGCTCTTGCAAATATATTCAAATTCAAATTCCAGCTGGACCAGCATAATCAACAGCCAATGAGATCCAAGAATCAGTAAAAATAACGCGAACCGCGGCAATTACGTCAGAAGAGTTTGAGTTTTAAAAAAATGTCTATTGCCTTCGGTCTCGCACTGCTCTGTAGTATTGAGCGGACTGACCCTACCCAAACTGTACGGCACATAATCAAAATGTCCCTGGATCACTGTTGACTGAGTTTTTGAATGTACTGTAAGAGAATTCACAAAGTTTCCGAAAAGTGTCGGCCTTAGAAATTAGAGATATCATTCCACCAAGAAAAGGACGACAAGATTGCAAGTTAGTGGTTTTGGGTAGAGAAGGTGTAATTGCTTTTCATTCTACGTGCATGTGTTATGTCTTTGCTACGGTGCCTTACAATTCTTGGGGCGCGTGCTATGGATTTAATACTATCGTCTAAACCGTTGATTGTACAAATTTAATGTACACATTGATGCTAAAACATAAAAGTAAATAAATAACGGCAGCATCTTCTCAGAACAGTTTTAAAGTCACAAACGCTAGCATGAGCAGTCTTACATTTGTGCGGGTGACGGGGTAAAGGGGAGCATTTGCCCTGATATTTTTGTTTTGTAGGGTGGTGAAACACAGAGTCCTCGGTGAAATTAAAATGAAAACAACTGACGAAATCTAATCTCTAACAACATTAACAACGAGGCTCAAAGGGCCAAAGGGTTTTAGCGAACGTTAACTGCTCCCGGTCATCTACCCGACGCAGCCCTAAGAGCCTATGCCTGCAGCACCCGGAACGACTGATTGATTGATTTTTATTCAAGGGCCACGTCCCACAGTCATGCGCCCTGTTACTATAACTATGTAACAACAAACAAACTTAAGCACCAGCAATTCCTGAAATACCATTACTGGTTATATGACAACAGATATAACATACACCTATACCATTGACCAAAAGTGCTTCCCTTTATTACTGCAGAATGGAGGAGAGCTGATGACCACTGTGTACGCGCATTAGAGGGCCAGGTAGGTTACCACCGAACTTTTGTTGCAGCACAATAATTCGCAACCACTCGCAGCCTAGCTACAGATTGAGCACCGGCTAGCGTCGCCAATTAAGGTCACCACTTAACCGAGCTGAGCTGATCCACTTGCCCAGCTGCTTAAGCTGGTGAACATACTTCTTGCAAATCAGAAGGATATGAACCATGGTGACTTAAATCCCGCAGACAGAGCAGATACGCGAGTCAACACACCCTACCCTATACTGATGAGACAGCAAGAGAGTGTGTAGCAGAAAGGGGGGGGGGGGGCAGAAACCCCCACGATTAGACCCCTCAGCCAATCAATTTTAAGTTATTCGACTGGCTAATGAAAATATTCGGCCAATTTTCGGCTAGCTGATCTTAGCCGACTATTTTTTCGGCCGCTATCGGCTTGAGACAATTTCGGCGGCTATCGGCTTAGCCTACACGAACTTTGGCATTGCCTACATTAAAATGAGAGCAATATAAAATTTCTTTAAGCTAAAGCATTTGTTACGCGTGTAAGTTTTAGTTTTATGCCACATTAAGTCTTAAGTACGTAACACAACAATTTTTAACACAACAAATGAAATATGCTGTAAATTATAGGTTATATTGCCAAAGGAAATAAATTCAAATGATACTATTAAATGTAACGTTAAAATTAAACCCATTTTTTAGTTCTCTGCAAACTTGAGTTAACTTAATTACGTAATCTGCATCCTTAAAAATGTACCATGTTCGTGCGAGCATAGCGACTCCTCTTGAAGTAAAGCACCTACAAAGATGAGACTAGTGCCTGTATAAAAGATAATTAAATTACGCTTCGGATTACCTATTTTGCTAGCAGCAATTTGATTTTTTTTACCCTCAAATATTCGGAAATGCCTCTAAAAATTGCTCATGATGTCAAACTTCGATCAGGCAAACTATTCAGGCAAACTTGGTTGGTAAAAGAAAAACCTAAAAAGACGACATGGCTAGCCTAACAAAAATGCGGCGAATATGCGGCTGACGCATTTCCGGCGGCGATTTCGGCTGTCGGCGGCGGCTGAGGGGTCTACCCACGATGGGTTACAGCTCCTTTGATACAATCAGTCTATCAACCAGACAGATGTAGTAAGTTGTGCTTTCTTAAAGGAGTATAGTACGTTTTTTGTTTTTGTTTTCTTTTAGGGAGCACGAACCCAAACTGGGTTATCTGCTCCACGACCATGAGAGCTGGAGAAATCTAATCAGAAAACCCAGGATTTTTGACATGCCACACCCAGACCCAAAACCCAGAGCACTAGTCACCCAGACCCAAAACCAGGGACGACAGAATCGAACCTGGACCTCCAGGACAAGAGACGGTCATGCTACCCGTCAAACCAACTGACCCCCTTCTCCTAGTAAGCAGTATCTTTTACAACAACCGTGCACTTTGGCAATTATGTATTGAAAGAATTAGCATGAAGGAATTAAGCATATTATAACGTATTGTCTGGCGACACAAGCAACACTAGCTGCAAACACTAGCTTTGTCTAAAGTGCAAATTACGTGGGTACGTCCGCAGTTTTTGTGGATACACCTTCTGCGAGAGATATCAAGTGGCAGAGCTGAATGACGACCCCTGCGAGCATCTTCGTGAAACCGAAATGGAAGTGTAGGTTATTGCTCGATTTCCGTAATGTAATGTAATGTATTTTATTGTGAGCTCTGGCCCGTAGCCATGCGCCGAGTACAGAGAATAACAATGTCGAGGAGCCGCAGGGAACGAGCCATTGCTGAACTCAGTACGAGGAAAGCGGGTAATAACCTATTTATTATTTATTTATTTATTTACGCTACCTGAGCCTTTTATTTATTTACGCTACCTGAGCCTACTGACCGTACATCATTCGCTCATCTCTAATGTAACACTAAAACTAAAGCTAACCTAACAACCACTTCCACCAACCATTAAACACAACGGCATACCAACAAAATATATCAGAATCTTCAGAAGCTCTCGAGTAACTCTCCCCAGTGATACATGGCTCAACTTAGCCGAACCATAGCTTAACACTGTCAACTCCTGCAACACCATAGTCAGACAACACACCCATCTCGACCCACCCACCTGTGTTTTTACCCCATTCTGCCACTACTTCCACCGTGGATTCTTCAATGCGGACCTCCTCCTCTCCTTCCGGAGACATTTATTTCCACCAGGAACGAGACCGGAGGCTCAGCCGGAACCGCCGAACACACTTTCTCCCCATCACTGGCATCCGGTGACACAGGCACCGGTATTGGGCCTGACACTGACGATTCACTCGCCGATGCACTGCTCCTTGAAGTATCCACTTCACCACTCCTCTGCACCACCGACATGTCTTGGCCGTACACCTATGACGCCTGAGCACTGGGGGAGGTGGCAAGACGAGGCCTCTTCTTCGACCTTCTATCTTTGCCCTGCACCAACCACCCCTCCTGACACACAGTTGACTGGACCTCCACCTTGGCACCCACTATACCACCCTGCTCCGCGCCATGCACTGCTGAACTGCTGAACCGTGGGCTCCTCTTCCCTTGCATAACTCTCTCTCTCTCTAACCTATTTATCACTCAGTCACATAACACTTGAAAAGCGCATTTACTCTCATTGTTATTGCAACATCGTCTTTGTTGCTGAAAGAGAAAATAGGCATTAGGATTCGTTTTTTGTGCAAATATTGTTGCACGCACAGTCGCATTATGAAGCTTTCTGAGTAAAAGAACGTCAGCACGATTCGTTCTTTGTTGTGCTTGTGTTGGCCCTTTGTCGATCTCAGTACTAAAGGCCTGGGATGTAAATCGCAGTCCCTCCAGGCTTGGGATGGCCGTATCAAGCTTGTTGCATTGTTACAAGCATTGTTGTAGAGTACTGAGATTTTTGAAACTGGGTGATAAGATGATCCCCGGTATGTAGAGGAGGTGGCAAGGGGAGAAAGGGAGATCGAGTAAGGGACAGCACTTATCCAAAGAGAACACTCAGGTGTCAAGGGGTCTACACAGGAAGTGTCGTACCAGGATGGAGCGGTCCACAGGCAAACTCAAGAAGGAAAGGGAAAGAGGTCGAAGAAGCACCCTAGACTGGCCTCCTCCCCGAGCGCCCCAAGCTCATCGTCTCCCAGGTTTGTAGGAGATAAGATGGAAGAGGGCAGTGAGTCGATTAATGAGGAAGTCTGAGTTGGTGTTGGCGTCGGTGTCAGTGGTGGTGTAGGTGCTAGTGTCCCAGGTGGTGGAAAGGGCTGTGCAATGGCCAGGTCCTCGTCGCTTGTGCTGCAAGTAGGGGCAGGGGCAGTCCCCATAGAAGGGGTCACCGTGTAGGTGGTAAATGTTGGTGGTGGTGGTGGTGTTGTGTTGGAGAAAGTGGATGTGTTGTTTGACCAAGGTGACAGGGGTATTGGTAGGTGTTTTGGCGGGGTAGGGTAGGGTGCTTTCTGTTTATTTCGGTGTATTGGGTGTACGTTAGGTTAGGTACAGTTTCATAGCTTTAAGTTTGTAGTAGGAGCTCTTGACGTAGGGTCTTTAGGCTCTGGTAAATAAATTCAAATTCAAATGCGTAATCGTACACAGGGGGAGTGGGAGGGGGCTCTTATGTGCCGCTCCAGTTAAGACCAGTGGTAGAATAGGTTGGATATTCAGTCTTGCTATGACTAACAAATTGTACAAATTGTAAAAAAAAATATGCCTACTCAGTAATGTTGGCAGGGCTTGAAATAAGGAAACAACGACGCAAGGTGCGTCACTAGACTCCTCGTCACCCCCTCCCCCCCCCCCCCCCAAAAAAAAAAAGAAAAGACACTCCCACCAGCGTCCAGGGCCACGAAAAATTGCGTCTCGGAATATAAAAGTATTTCTCATATATGACCATGTCAACATTTATTTTTTTTAATTACTTGTGCAAATTAATTGTGTAATGGTAAATAGAATCGTAACGAAAAAGGGTTTTATTTGCAGTACTCAGGGCCACTAACCTTACAGATGATAGAGCTTCCTAATTACCACCGCTACTAAAAATTGGTTTACTCATCCGACGGAAAAGCCGAAAATATTTGAGGTAGTAATTTCATCTTCCAAACGCATGTTTCATGAACCAAAGCTCTTTTGTCGTGAAATTTCAACTAGACCGGGAAAAAATTGCTAACGTTGTCGTGACTTAGACAAATACGAACGATGACAAACAGACAAAAGTCAGTCGATTGTTGACCTCCCCCAATCAGTCAGCATCGAGCTAGGGACGTATGATCGAGGACAAAATATTGGGAAGGGGGTGAAGGCTGAGATTTTCGACTGGATCCCGATTTTATCATCTGAAGATGCCCATTTTACCGATTTATAATTTTGGTTACCTCTGAGGAGAGCGTTAACTAACATAGGTGTTGGAAATGGTTTTCTTCACTCGTGACAGCCCTGCCTTGCTGGGAAGCGACAAGCGTTGAACCTGCCTGCGCTGCTGCACTTCGTCTACTATATTACTTCTAGTGCTTCTAGGGGTGGCACGATAATATCGCGAATCGCGATAAAAAAAATTCGTCAGTTATCGTATCGCGCTTTTTCTGATTTATCATGGAAACTCCGATGCTTAAATTGTCACATCTCGGAAACCGTTGTAGCTAGAAACAAGCGATTTGCGGCATTGCGTGCAGAATTACAAGGACTCTCCAACCAATTGTGCAATACTGTTGATAGCCACTTTAGCTGATTGGAGTTATTGTAATGCAAACAATATTTAAGTATTAAATAGTAGCACAACTGTTAAATTGTTTATACATTGTGACGAAGTAATGGACAATGGCAAGTGCATTTTTCTGTCTACTGGCCAAATGGTGACTACCACACAATTCACATTCGTGTAGGTTGCAATGTAGGCTTCAGCCAGGTTTTTTTTCAATTAACAAAATTAAATTGGTTATTCCAGCATCGAAATGCTATGCTGATATTATCGATTATCGTGATAATTCTAAAAATTTTATCAGGATAAAAAATTGTTGTATTGTGCCATCCCTAATTACTTCAGTGAACGACTGTAACTATCTACGGATTTTGATATCTCAATCCTTAGTTAATGATCTTTTGTAACCATGGTATTTGAACGTCTAACTACAGGCTATTTGTCTGTCTAGAATTAATTTTGATTTTGTGTGTCTGTCATTTGTGCGAATTGGTTTAAACGGTTTAAACTAACTGTAACAGCGGTAAAAAGGTACTACACAAAGTATACATTTCTTTTCAAACCGTGTGGTAAAGCCGTGTTGGGCCGTATTGGTAAACCTTCAACTTTTTAAGGGTGGTTTAAAAAATATTGACTTAACTTTGTCTTTGAAGTGGTTTTGATTTTTAATAGAGACTGTATTACATGATTGTACTTATCTGTTTTTCTTTGTATTTTAAATGTTTTTGTAAACTCAAAATCTTTGGGTAATGATTAAGTATTAAGTGATTGATTATTATCTTTGTTCTTATCTGTTTTTCTTTGTATTTCAAAGTGTTTTTGTAAATTGAAAATTTAGGAGAGGTGTTAGTGAATGATAACCATCCCTTCCTGACTTCCTTTTACCAGTTTGTATGGTAATAAATCATATCTTATCTTATCGTTTGTCTAGGACACGATAACGTTGACAATGTTGTTGCAATCTGGTTGAAATTTCGTGACCAAGAATTTTTGGTGCATGAAATAGAGTGCTGAGATCTCTCAGCCCTGGATGGCCGTGCTGAGAGATCTCATCCCTCTTCTATTTTTGTTTAATTAGTTAGTTTAATTAAATTAATTAATTTAATTTAGTTCAATTACATAAACTTAGATAGTAAGCCTAGAAAGTACGCGTTAATGGTACATTAACACAGTATGTATACCATCGTCCAGCAACGTGCAGTGGTGAAGTTCGAAATGTGGTTGCTGCTATCGTCAGAGAGGACCAACAAGTCTTCGAAAGTCCGTCATTACGGTTGAACTCGCTTCTAAAAACGTTCTTTTCGGAAACGGTCAACAATCACCAAACGCGCGCTTGACAATATTCCTGGCTGAGATGTTGTAATCGGTAGATAAATAGGATAACACTAGGCGTTCTTGTGCTGAAATGCAACAATGGCTCGACGCCCATTTCATCTCAGCACTCGACCAGCAGACGATATATCCTATGCAAAACAACACATAAATCGAAGTGAGGGGCACTCGCAAGCAGAAACAGAAACGAATTTAGATAATACCCTGAAAAGTTATGGAAAAAATGTAACCAATAAAAATATTAACTAAAAATAATGTACATATACTTTGTGCCCCTAAACAAACAACTGCGCCTCGGTCCTCATTCGGGGAGAAAATATTCTAAATTGAGGCCTGAATTACGGTAGTTACACAGCGGTTAGGCGTCCAGCACACAGCTGGTTTTAGGGACAGAAATTAGGAATTTTAGCATCGAAAATAAGAATAATAAGGAATTTTTTGGTAGAAAGTCGCTAAGAATAAGGAATTGTTCGGCCGTGGAAAAAAATTTCTTTGTTTCTCTGGCTTTTTTTTGAATTTACATAAATGACTCGGTGAGACCATGATTTTCATTTTTATTTTTATGTAATAATTCAAATTCTTCGGGGCAACTTTTCAGCCGTCTTTAGACCGGTCGGCTTTTAGTTTGTTATTAAGGAACGCAAAAAAAATTAGCATTAAAAACAAAATACTATACTTAAGGATTGGCGATATTGCGAGATTTCGATATTATCGCGTTATACAACACAGGCGTTACCGCAATGCTTTTCGTGTTTCGCGATTATCGTAGCTTCAAGCTCATTTCGTCTGTTTCACATCAGAGCGCAACGTTGTCAATAATTTCGCTAAATATCGACCGCCTTTGTCGTTGAAATACACCATTTTAATAGTTTTCTTCTTAATTTTGTATTAACACTACAGTAACGGCTTATTAACTACGTATTTAGGCCTAGTCGTATTAATGCTATTGTGACTAATTAATCAACTTAAAACAGCCTGGCTTACATCTTGAGAACTATTGCAATAAACGCAAATATCGCTTATCAAGGTACAGAAATAATCGTGCAGTTCAGTCGAAATGTCATTATCGCCCATCCCTATTGTCCAAATACATAGCGCTTTAAGAGCCAAAAGTTGGCTGAACGGCTTACTTATACGGTGTTTTATTTCACTCTGAATTGCTCGAGACGCAAAGCAAGTTCGCCTTAAAATTATAATAAAAATTGTTGACCGGCAGGGTTTGGATCACCCAAAAAAGCCCTGGGAAGCCTTTTTTCTTTTTCGCGGCTGTAACTGATTTTATTATTTAAAAGACTTAGCAGTACTCAATCTCGTAAGCCGCCCGCACACTGAGCGACTTGGCCGCGCGGCCAGGTCGCTGCAGCCAATGAGAATGCTTACCGTTTATATAAAATCACGCACTAATGTTTTTTCATTGGCTGCAGCAACCTGGCCGCGCGGCCAAGTCGCTCAGTTCGCGGCCTTACGGTAAAGAAAATAAGTGCTGGCGTGAAATGTGGATGGATTACCGAGAGGCACACTATACTTTCTCAAGGCAATAAGTTCATAAGACCGGTTTAAAAAAGTTTTAACAAAGAGTTCTGGTTGGCAATGTACTTCAACTACACTAACCAACACACACACAAAAAAATGGGAAACGGAACCACACATTCAAAAATTGGGCAAAAACCAGGAAAATAAGGAATTGCAAAAAGTGGGAAACAACGAAAAGATACGAACTCTACGACCCCTGAAATGACGCCCTGAAAAGAGAAGCGAAATTTGAAGCCTAAAATGTCGAAATGTCCGGATGGCTCCCACCATCGCGCCAGTCTATTTTTTGTTAGGGCTCATCGTATAGGGTCGTAGTAAAAGAAGGAGTGGGGGGGGGGGGGCGCAAATGGGCAAATTGCCCCGAGCCTCACCCGACAGGCGGCATGGGAACTTAGCCTCATGATGGATTCAGTGATTACTGTCGAAATCTCACCCGCTCGACACATTAATTGCGAGCTGTCCTTGAAAAAGTACCGTGTTACGACACGATCTAATGGGATTATGGCCCTGGAAAATCATCCCCCCCCCCCCCAACACTTTTTCTGGGTCCACCAGTGACTCAAAGTAAGTTAAACAGTACATACCTTCTTTTCCCGCCCTTTTTAAGACATGTCTGACGTGGTCGTCATTTGTTTGGAATCCCAGCATCTCCATCATTTCTTTAACTTCGCTGGCGTTTATGCATCCGTCGTGGTCTTTGTCCAATAATATAAAAGCTTGTTTCATTTCTGAAATTCAGAAAACAAGGCTTTAGGAATCTGGGGTCAGGTTGTACTTCAAGTCAGGTGAGGAATAATTTAAAATAAGCACGTTCGTCAGATTTATAGGTGGAGTCAGCTGACGATGATAACTCTTAACTTTAATCTCCTGATCTTCTCTGATATCTGCATCATTCAACAAACAGTCATCATGATTATAAAAATAGGACGAGATGTTGTTCATGTCAATGAACTCGTAACTATAGCAAACAAGTGATTATAGTAAAAGTAGGAAGTGTTGTTGGCTAATTCTAAAGATAGTTCAAACAGCTTCAGATGTCTGAAGGATTCAACAAATGGATCATATTGAAAAAGTATCCTTTTAGAGTTCCAACTTCAGAGCTGAAAAAAATATATTTTGCTTTTAGGCTATAAAAAAAAAAGGATAATAATAACATTGGTTCTCATAAGCACCCGCATCGATAATTATGTGCCGCGTCACTCCTTTTTATACTTCAATAAATGATGAAAAATAAAAAATAGCACCCATATCAAATCTCGAAAGATTTACTTGTTTTTAAACGTTACATGCGGTATTAAACATGCCGGTCTGTCGCTAACAGTAGCCTGCACTGCAGCATTACGCTGGCTGTATACAAAAGAAAGGCTTCTTTTGGGCTTCAGTTACCTATTTCAGGCAGGAAATATTTTTCCTATTTCAGGCTTCAGCTACCTATTTCCCAACCTAAATGCCAGACTTTTCATATTGCCAAAACAAACCCAGCTTTTTCCTACTCTTTAACAAACCAGTTACTAGAATACGAAATCCGAGATTTTGCAGTCTAGTTCACTTTAAACCCCAAATCTTCATTACACTGTGGTAAAATACCCACATCAGCATTCATACGTAAACAGATCGTAAACAGATGTTTTACATCTGGTAACATTAAAACAAAAGTCTGGGCATTTAAGGTCTTCGTTCGCTCCCTACTTGAGTATGTGAGCCCAGTGCGGTCACCACCATTTAGGGATGGCACGATACATTTTTTTATTCCGATAACATTTTTAAAATTATCGCGATAATCGATAATATCTCGATAAAACAAATTTTGAGGCTGGAATAACCATTTTAATTTTTTTTAACAAAAATAATCTTGACTGAAGCCTAGAGTGCTAACCATCACCAATGTGAATTGAGTGGCACTCGCCATTTGGCCAGTAGACATGAAAATGCACTTGCCATTGTCCATTACTTCCTCATTATGTAGAAACAATTTAGCAGTGCTGCTACTTAATGCTTAAATACTGTTTGCATTAAACTAACTCTTTAATCACTTAAAATGGCTAGCAACAGCATTGCACACTTGGTTGGAGAGCCCTTGTAATTCCACATGCAATGCTGCAAACCACTTATTTCTACGTAGTACGGTTTCCGAGATATGCCAATTTAAGCTTTGGGGTTTGCACGATAATTCGATAAATCAAAAAAAGTAATACGATAATCGACGAAAATTTTTATCTCGATGTTATCGAATTATCGATTATCTTGCCACCCCTACCACCATTGCTTAAGTATATTGACTTGCTCGAGTCTGTTCAATGTCGCTTCACAAAAAGTCTCGATGGGTTTAAAGATCTACCATACAACAAACGACTGACTAAACTAGGTGTTCACTCCCTTGAATTGCGTAGATTGAAATCAGATTTGATCCTTACTTTTCGAATTCTATGCTGTTTCGAAAAAGTTTACCTTCCCCTGTTTGATCGTTGTAACCTACTCTCTATCCGCGGACATTCCATGAAATTGTGACTCCCGTATTTGTTAGGTTAAAACCTATACAGCCCATTTTTAATTTGGGTTATTCCAAAAAATAATTACGAAGCGTTCCACAATATCGGCCGGGCTTGAGTCGCGACCCATAGACATGAGACACGCGGTAATATAATCATGACACTCCGCCGACCCTTATGGGCTATCCTTTAGCTGCTCCTGGTACGATGATGGGGCATGGTGGCTGATGGCTAGCATGACTGTCTCATGCCAGAGGTCCCGGGTTTAAGTCCGATCTCGACCACCCCAGGCATTTTCGGGAAGAGAAGGGCCCTGTGATGTCTCGTGCTCATGTCGATTGTGGCATGTAAAAGTAACTAGGAATTTCCAATCGGATTTAACTAGCAAAATTGTCCTTCTCACTTCCTGGCGCTATGGCTAAGGGCTCGTTTACGCAACGAGACCTTCTCGCTCGCCGAAAGGTATTTGCTAGGCAACCGTTATTTATTTGCGATTAATTTCCCGTTTCTATTAACTGAATGCGGTAATAGACAACAAATCTAGACACGCGCCAAGTTAGGCAACATTCATCACAACAAACATCACATCAATTCAATTGTCGAGGTTGCAAACCGTTGTAGCGCGACGCCATAGCGTCAGTATCTAGTATCCTGAAGCAGAGTTGAGCACATTTCAGGTACTTGGATAATAATAATAATGCGGTACAAACGCTTAAATTGTGTTGAAATCAAGAACAATGACCCACCTGACAAAAATGAACTCGTGTAGGAAAGCCAGCTAAGTTGCTTTCCTACACGAGCTAAGTTGAGTGAAAAAGACGAAACAAATATCTGTCTCCTCCCGGGTTACAGGGCTTTGAAAGACACAAAAAATGCGCAATCGGATTCAGTGCGGGAAAAAAAAACCAGGCCACAGGACGTGAAAGACACCGTCTGCTCCCAGGAAACGGAAATGAATGAAGGATGGTGGAATGAATCATGGATTCAGTGAGCGAAGCAACCTTACCGAAATTACCCATCTTCAAGAACCTGCATTATTTAAATTACACATTACACTGTTGTGGAGCAGCTGTACTCCTACATTTGCCCGTCGTCATATAGGTTGTGCAGAAATGTCTTCTTCATCTGGCATTGTACTTGGTTTCATGAAGTCACGTAATCGGGCTTGAGTGAAAAACCAAAAAAAATTATCTGTCTGATCCCGGGTTACAAGGCTTTCAAACACACAAAAACTGCGCAGTCGAATTCAGTGCGAAAAAAAAAAAGCCCACATGACATGAAAGACACCGTCTGCTCTCGGGTAACCGAAATGAATGAAGGATGGTGAAATGAATCACAGGATACATGGATTGAGTGAGCGAAGCAACCTTAGCGCAATTATCCCTCTTCAAGAACCTGCATTATTTTTAAAATTACACATTTCACTGTTATGGGGTAGCTGTACTCCTACATTAGCCCGCCTTCATATAGGCTGTGCAGAAATGTCTTCTCCATCTGCCATTGTACTTGGTTTCATGAAGTCACGTAATCGGGCTAGAGTGAAAAACAAAAAAATATCTGTCTGCTCCCGGGTTACAGGGCTTACAAAGACACCAAAAATGTGCAGTCAGATTCAAAGCGAAGAAAAAACAAACCAGGCCACAGTACGTGAAAGACACCGTCTGCTCCCTGGTAACGGAAATGAATAAAGGATGGTGAAATGAATCACAAGATACATGGATTAAGTGAGCGAAGCAACCTTATCGCAATCACCTATCTTCAAGAACCGGAATTATTTAAATTACATATTTTACTATTATGGGGCAGTTGTACTCCTAGAGTTGTGTATCTAGTGTATCTAGACACACACTAGTGTGTCGCGCCAAGTTAGGCAACAAACATCACAACAAACATCACATCAATTCAATTGTTGAGGTTGTAAACCATTGTAGCGCGACGCCATAGCGTCAGTTTCTTATATCTGGAAGCATAGTTGGGCACATTTCAGGTACTTGGGGACAAATAATAATGCGGTACAAAAGCTTTAATTGTGTTGAAATCGAGTGCAATGACCCACCTGACAAAAATTAACTCGCGTAGGAATGCTAGCTAAGCTGCCTTCAATGCAAAATCTGACCCTCAATAACGTTGAAAATATGTTACTAGTTACTAGCTAGCTAGCTAGTCCGCTCATCCCCATGTTAAATCCCATAGGGTGATTATTCATCGATACCGAGATAACGGGAAGGCTTCCAGCTATGAAATTGGACGAATGGGTGCAATACAATACGAACTGCGTACCTTTTATGGTTTGAAGCCTGGAGGCGTGGATGGCGTGGGAGGGCGCGTAAGTACGAAAATATTGTTATAGCCATTGTTAGTATTGTCGGCATCGTCTCTCATTGGACAGCCAAAGTTCGGACAATGACAACGTGTATACTGACGTGCGTGCGTAGACACACACTAGTGTAGCACGATAAATCTAAACAACGTTGCCAAAAGAAATTGTATTCACGTCCAATTTACGAAAAATAAACCAACTATAAAATCAAAGCAAAATAAACAAAGCCGAAAACTGGTAAAGAGGCCACCAAGTTGAGAGTAGTTCGGCCCTTCAAAGGAGTGATATCAACACACCAAAACTAACGAAATAAAACAAATTACAACAAAATTTAAACCAAACCAAAAACGTATAAAGATGTGACTAAGTTCAGAATGGTTCTGCCTATAGGCAAAAGGTAGTAGCAAAGTGTTGAAAACCAATTTCTTGTTGACGTGGCACTTTATTAGAAATCTGCACGGTAGTGAAGTTGAGTAAATACACAACTTAAAAAAAAAGGAGTGATATCATATCAAAAACCAAAACTGGTAAAAGGGTCCGCCAAGTTCCGAATGGTTCGGCCCTTCAAAGGAGTGACATCAACTCACCAAAACATTCGCCAACTTAATCGCATCATCGCACCGAATAATACTTTGGACGTTAAATGAAAACTTGAACATTGCTACCGAAAGTAGCAATGTTCTAGTTTTCATTTAATCTTCGAACTATTAAGCGGTGCGATTAACTTGGCGAATGTTTTGATTTGATATCACTCCTTTCAAGGGCCGAACCATTCGGAACTTGGCGGTCCCTTTTACCAGTTTTGGTTTTTGATATGATTATAAATAACAACACGGACAAAGAACAAACTGCACGACTGTCAACGACTGTTTTAAACATTGCTACAACATTGTTCCCATTTCTCGCTATTTTCAAAATTTGCTATTCTCGTTGAAAAAACAGCTTCTGGCAGTGATCAATCGACGGTACAATAAATAGCTATTCGCAGCGAGAATTCAAAATCCAACATGGCGTCCATTTCGGGGTGGTTTGAATCGAAGACAAAGCATCGAATACCGGCATTCAGAAATCTGTCCGTCGTCTTGTACTGCAATAAAAAAATTTTCTAGTTGTCATAAATCGACGCTGTCGTGTTGCACGCATCGTACGTCGTGTCGCGTGGCACGAGGAGGAGATTTGCGTCCACAATGTTGCTATGGTTACTATGTATAAACAACTTGAAAGCCACATTCTTCGGTAAAGGCGAGAAGCAGCCAGCAGATTTAGTATTAACCAAGGGAAAGTTAGTAAGCGAGAAAATTGTCGTTGCGTAAACGAGCCCTAAGGCTGGGTGCGCGTCCAAAGCTAAAAGCTCTTGTCACGATGTTACAAACCAAGATCGACAATCGTCCGTGGACTCCTAACGACGTAACGCGAAACATACATCTCTGAGGGAGCTTTTACGCAAACACTCGCCTTTGCATTCGTGCAGTTGGAAGCTAGAAATCATCTGACCTTCCAACTTGGTGGCAATTTTAGATCTGCCGGATCGCAACGAAAACAGTCACTAATGTGAGTTCAGAAGTTACTGGGAAAATTATTTCGTCAGGAGGAATTTTTTATCGTATTGTCATGGACTGTAATCCTACAAGCATTTACTCAAACTGTATCGGATTTAGTTAATCCAGGCAGGGTTGTTACCATGACAACGACGCCTTGCCATCGCGAGTAAATTCTACCAGAGAGAATGCAAAGGCGAGTCGTTGCTAAACGCGCCCTGATTGGCTCCTGCGAACTCCCGTGATGTCATAAAGTGTAACACTGTATTTCTCCACGGGGCAGCTTATGAACTCTTATGCAGGCTTCTACGATCGCAAGGTTGTGAAAAATACAGTTGGAGCAGTCTGCACGCGAGGTGCACGTACAGTCTCCGACGGTTCCGGGTCTGACCGTTCATTACCATATTGCATCCCAGTCATGTTTCCTAATTTATCTTCAACCACTTCTTCTTGCGCCATCTTACTGTTTCGGTATTGTTTGTGTTTAACCAATTGCATTCACGTGACGGCCTGCAAAAAAACCTGACAAACTGAAGTGAAGTGATGTGAAGTTTATTTATCTAAGCGGTCAAAAGGCAGTACATACAAAGTAAGGATAAAGCTATAATACAAACTTACAAATTAAACCACTGGAATAAAGGTCCCGCTTGAGTAAACCTTAAGCGCTAGGCAGTAACAAAATTGAATTACGTAGAAACAAAAAGTATTAAAATATAGACTGTGAAAAAGTATATAAACAAAGCAAAAAATTATCCAGTAAAATAATGACAAGGTCGTAAAAAATTAACAATTGGTGCTGGAATGCACTTTTGTAAAAGCAAACCCTATTTCATAGCAACAGTGAGACTACTAATTTTGTTCGTGGTTAGTAACCATGAACGAAGTGACTACTAGTTTCGTTGCGAATGGCAAATGGAACCTGGTTGTCAACTTTGGGGGAAACGTAGGAGAGAACTTTGTGGTAGCATCAGTCATTGTTTTTATAAAGAAAACCTTAACACCGCCAATTGGCGTAAAGAATCAGAATCAGAATCAGAATTGTTGCTGTGCGGTTCTTCACTATGAAGTGTTGAGTTCATGATACCAAAAAATATCGAATTATTCTTCAAATAATAACCGAAACGGTGTGGTAATTTTCGACAGTCATTAGCACTTGGCAGAAGTGTCAACGTCGTGTGTCTTCTTCAGCCTACTCACAAATTACATAATCTCTTTCGTTGTTTACATCGGAGCGTTCGTTGCTCTTTTTCTTTTCTCTGATGTAAACAACGAAAGAGATTACGTAATTTGTGAACAGGCTGAAGAAGACAGACGACGTTGACACTGCAACCAACAAGTGCTAATGACTGTCGAAAATTACCACAACGTTTCGGTTATTATTTGAAGAATAATTGGGGCGAGGATAATCGTCTAACTGGAAAATCGCATAATTGGAAGAACGTATACCGTATAACAGTATAACGGAAAGTCGTCTAACAGGAAATTCGTATAATGGAAAATCGTCTAATGTCCCTGACTCGCTCGCGCTGTCGCGCTCGCTGCAGCTATACATATAGCATCAGAAACCGCAGTTAGACGTTTATCCAGTTAGATGTTTATCCATTATACGATTATCCATTATACGGTATTCCGTTTAGATGATTTTCCATTATACGATATTCCGATTAGACGATTTTCCAGATTTTTTTATTTATGCAGATATTAGACAGTTATCCCATTAGATGATTTTCTAGTTAGAAGTTCGTTCGACGCCCCGAATAATTCGATATTTTTGCTTCATGGATTAAATTGTGCGTGCCATTATCAAAATTTATAGATAAATCATTAAAAACTGGCACACTTCCATCATATCGGAAGAAAGGACGTGTTATACCTATTACTTAAGAAGGGTAATGCTGCCAATCCGTCAAATTGTAGACCAATATCTCTGACCTGTATGCCTTGTAGCATTACTGAGCATATGATTCGAAACCATACGACTCCCTACTTACTGACAAATGGCATGTTGTCCGAAGACAGTTTGGTTTTGTACCAGGGAGCTCTACTGTTCTCCAACTACTTCCTGTTTTGATTATCGGTCTAGGGCTCTGCAATCTGGTGATTCGGTTGCTGTCGTTTTAATTGAGTTTGCTACGACGTTTGCTTCTGTACCACGCCATAAGCTTTGCTATAAACTGGCTTCTTCTGGCATTGGTGGATATATTTTTTTTAATGGATTACATGATTTCTTAACGAATAGAACACAACAAATCTGTGTGGAATCAGCAATTTCTCGTCTGTTGGTGTACCTCAGGGATCTGTCTTGGGACCTCTGTTATATCTGATTTATGTTAACGATCTGAAGCTCAAACATTCTCTGGTTAAGACCCCTAAATTTGCTGACGATGTTAAGTTCTACAGCCGTATTAAATGTATACAGGATCATTTGACACTAGCGTCATTTTTATCAATTCTTGATATCTGGTCCGAAAAATGGCAGTTACCAATTTCTGACTATACGTGTAAGGGTTTTCATGCAGAATCCAAAAATAGCAAAATTAACTACTAGTTACTCAGTAAAGTATTGGATCACGTAGTTGAGGTCTAGGACCTTGTTATGTGCTTCAGCAGTGATTTTAAAAACCGTTTCCATTGTCAACATGTTGTAAAAACTGGTAGGCAAAGAATGGCCGTGATTAGACGTTGTTTCACTTCTGGTGATACTAAAACTTTAATTTGGGCATTTGTAGTTTTCGTGAGGGCCACTTCTGGAATATGCAAGCCCACTCTGGTCACCGCATTTCGTTAAGGATAATGACCACGTTGAGTTGGTTCAGCAGTGTTTCACCAAGTACTTGCTTGGTCTTAAAAACAAGAGTTACTCTGAACGTTTAAAAATATTGAATTTAAACTCTTTAATGACGGAGGTTAAAAATTGGCCTGAACTTAACATATTCAAATTCTACACAACCATAGTAACGTAAATATTAGTATAATCGCTTGTTTGAGGATGTGACAGTTCGAGAGGCCACTTCTTAAACTTGTTGTAGAAAATGTTAAAGAGGGATTGTTGACGATATTTCTTTTCCCACCGAGTAGTAAATGCTTGGAATGCACTTAAGCCAGCAGTGGTTATGGTTCCCTCCCTTTCCGTTTTCAAGAAAACATTTAAAGTCGATCTCTCAGTATACATTAGTTCAGTGGCGTAACAAAGTGTCTCTGGGCCCATAGGCAAAATTTATGGTCGGGCCCTCCCCCATTTATTGCCTCCCCGCCCCCCTAATATTTGACCTTTTCGACTGTCTTGGTTCAAATGATACACATACTGTTTGGTTTACGTTACCCGAACAATCAACAACGTTTCTGCCCAAAAAATTATTTCGTAATGCAAACAAACAATAATGTTTGAAAAAATTTATTAAAAAAACATATCTGTCTGGTATTTTGTAGCCTACTTAACTGTCAAATTATTATAAGCTTTGCTTAGTAGTTACATTATTACACTTGGTAAATGGGAACTTGGACGTGTTCATAACATATTCATTTTGAACATGACATTTACATACCGTAGTTAGTTCATTACTTGAAGCGCTTAAGCGATACTTTCGGCATGTTTCCCTCAATGCAAAAATTTCAATGATGTTGTCCATGTGTTTATTTCGACGCCTGGCGGGCCCCCCGAGTTGCAGGGACCCGTAAGCAATGCTTACCTAGCCTACCTGTACGTTACGCCACTGTATTAGTTGGACTTGGTAGAATAACACGACTGCAGACTTTGGCTTGTTTTTTTTTTTATTATATATATTCTTTCATATACACACTAGAAGTCTGTGCTACACACAGATGGTCTTAGATGCCCCGTTTGCAACACTCGTACGGTTTGGTTGCTTATCTGTATCTCAATATTTCTACGGGAACTAAATAAAGACGCTTTCGTAGAATAACGTTGAAACGTTTAGCCTGAATGCTCTCTCATGTGTTGTCGCAAAAGGCGTGCATCTTGTCTGTGTATTTTTGCGCAAACTGGCAAAGAAACTTAAATTTTCATTCGCTTCACTCCGCCAGAAACAAATAACGTCAAATGAGCCATACAAAAAGGGTTATATGATTGAAGTTTTTTACTTAATGCATGGTTCCATGGAAAAAGATTTTGAAGAGAAACAACGAATTAACAGGTTTTTCCAATGACTTTTCATCCCCTCGGCCCGCTGTGGGGGCGGGGGGCCGGGGGGGGGGGGGGCTGCCTGTCAAGAAACCCACAAATGCATACCATTGCACATGAAATTTTAATTTTTGACCATGTATGTGATGTAAAGGGTACCCAAGAATACTTACAATAAAAAATACACAAGTTAAAAGGAAGGGGGAACTGCCCAGTGCACCACTCGGCGATCCGCCATATTGCAAATGGCGTCAAATTCAAACTAAATTTTGTTGGCATGCAATTCACTGAATATTTTGGCCCATCTCTCCATGATGGGGGATTTTTTTAACATTGTTCGTAACGCTTGCTTTACTATCACTGTAACAAAAGCAAGGGTTACGTACATTGTTAAAAAAATTCCCCTCCATGGAGAGATGGGTCAAAATTTACAGTGAATTGCATGCCAACAAAATCTAGTTTGAATGTGACGTCATTTACTATATGGTGGATCGTCGAGGGTTGCACTATATACTATATAGGCAGTTCCTCCTTCCTTTTAAACTGTGTATTTTTATTGTAACTTTTCGCGTGTGTCCTTTACATCACTGGTTTGTGTTTACACATGCTCATTGTGTTGTCATGTGATTGTAGATGACTATAAGATCAACAATTGTGTTGGAAAATTAAAAAGGCTATGTGCATTGGTATGTATTTTTGGGTGGTTTGCCAGGCTGCTGGCACCTTCCTACAGTAAAACGTTTAGTTAGGTTCTAAATGGATTCGGTTCCCATATATAATCATTAGTTTGCTTTAGGTGAAGTACGGGTCCGAAGATTTTATTAAAAAATAAAAAAATAAAATGTCAGTGTTTGTCCAGCTTGACCGCATCAGTTCAAAGTCTCGTGAACAGCTAAATCTTTTTTAAATGTTTTGTAGTGGGGACATAACAAGTAAATACGTATACGTTTATGTGAAAACGATTCAAGTAAAGAAAAGTGAAGCTGTAGCTCGAACACAAACACCCATCGTAGCATCCGGGGACTACAGTGGGAATGGTACAGTTCACGGATGCTGCAACGGGTGTTTGTTTATTTGGGAATTCAAACAGTTTTATTAAAGCATTCTACTGATTTGTGTTGCTATCAAATAAAAATACTAACCAAGCAGACTTTCAACTGACAATCAAACGTGCCAGAGTCAACAAGCGAAGATTCCAACTTGTACATACAAAAAAAAAAAAAAAAACACAACAACAATCCACCTGACTCTGCTGGCTCTTTCCGCCAAACAACTATTTTTAACCACTTTTCAGTGTCAAGGAACTCTTGAGGTGGCATCCAACTTGTTAGAGCGATTACTTTCGTACCGATTTACAAAGAAAATTAGTATAATGACAAACTCCTAAAAGCAGACGCCAAAAAAAAAAAATAGAAGAAAAAAAGAACAACGAGTAATACAGTTTTCCAAAAGGAAAATAGGGGATTACGTGTAATGAATCAGTTTAATTAATATGTAATTGAGTACTGACGATCATAATTCACAGGCCAGAGTCCTACACACGGTTCGCACAAGACCACACACAAAATTCCAGCACTTAAGAACTGTTTTTCCAAAACCATTTTAAGTTTTTAAGGACTTTCCAAGATCAACACAACTTTTTCAAGAACCTGTTTTTGAAAATTTGCCAAGAACATCATTCATGGTACACTAAAAGTTCATCATGTTTTAATGGTGAGCATAACGGAAAAAAAGCTGATGGAAAAACTCACGTAAAAAAAAAGGGAAAATAAAATGCTTCGGAAAAAGCCTGAAAACAAACATTGTTTTGTGCGTTTTTGTTGTTGTTGTAAATGAGGTTAAGACAGTTGCCTTTGCTAAAATTTCACCGAACACGGTAAAGAGTTTCAATAGGAAAACGTTTCCTTAGACTTTTTTCAGTTGGCTTTTTTACCACGGATTTTTTTTCCCTCAATTCCTTTTAACAACCTATAGTAAACACCTGATGAAAATGCGTGGATCAAAAAAAAAATTAAAAGATGTGCTAAACAACATTTTACGAAAAACATACAAGCTATTAAACAAAATTTCTAGCTTGTATTAATCCTCCTCAAAGCCGGGACATTATTTAAAACTACAAAATAAATTTAAATTTAAGGCTTTTCACGGACGTAACTAACAATTTCCAGGAATTGAAGGCCTGGATTTTTTTCTTAACAAATCCAAGCACTCTTTCAAGGACTTCAAGCACCTTGTACGAACCCTGCTCTATACGATTTACTCCCAGTGCTCCACAGGGAAAAACTTGCTGCTCCACTTATATGATTTTTGGCCAGTGTTCTTCCTCGAATTTCTGCCCCCACTACTAAAATATTAGAGGCAGGAATTTCATCGTCGAACTCATCGCTTTCATGCACCAAAGCTCCCTTCTGGTGAAATTTGAACCAAATCAAAACAAAATTTTGGATAACTGGTTAAAATTTCACTCCTGACAGTGACAATGATAATAAAACCACAATGGCATCAAATGGAACAAACGATTTAATTT
>JAHWFP010056572.1:0-32396 GCA_023313725.1 Lithobius niger
TACAAGTTAAATTTTTACTGTTTTTGCCCCATTTTCAAATACTTGTACGATATTCCTGCACCAAGCAGCACGGACAGTATTTAGTTAATGGTTGCGAAAACAGTAAAAATTTAACTTGCAAATTTTGATTTGCTTAAAGTTCTCTGAGCCACAAAAACGTTGGCCCCCAAAAAATACAAAACGGCGAAGTCAACATTTATGTATTCGACCGAAATTCACTCGGCCATAGTCAATGGAGAGGGAGGACAAATCATACACTTACAAGGCTCAATAAAGGAGAATTTCCAATTTTCCTTAGTATTATTTCCAGCGATTTATGTATATTTTTTCTCCTTTATTGAGCCTTGTAAGTGTATGATTTGTCTTCCCTCTCCATAAACATTTATGTAAACTGTGTACTTTATTTCTTGTCAATTTTTTTTATATATTATATTTTGGCGGTCTTGTGTTTTTGCATATCTTGTGTGCACTAACCTTTACATTATAGCTTTTATTCCGAGTTCTCAGGAAACCCGAATAAAATCCTGCGTCCGGGGGCGTGTAAACGAGCGCCACCGAAAAATGCCTGTTTTCCGGAAAATTTGAAAGTTTTTTTCTTGGAGCACCCAAATGCCTCGCCGAGGCATATCCAGCCGTTTTTTAAATAATAAACCAAATCGATCCAAATTTTCACCATCGATAGCCTGCCCAAATACAAGCCTCTTGGGGAAGCCCAAATTTGAACTTTCCATCTGGAAGATTGTCAAATCTGCATCGGAAGATCGGCCAAAAACCCCAGTAGCGGTACTTCATCATGGCCGCCATTGTTATACCTTGTATTTTTGTATTTGATTTTATACCTCTTATTTTTGAGCATAAAGCCACCAAACCCTAGCTTAGTCGCAATTTAGGAGGAGCTTCCTCTGTTCTATGTCCAGACAACCACTTTTAAAGTGTGATATTTTTTATTGTGTTTGAACGATCGCAACAACTATCAAAAATTTCCACTTAGATCAAACATTGTCCGTTAACTTTAAGGTTCAAACCTCCAAATTAACTTTATGCGTTTTAGCATACAACTGAGCTAGACTATTTATTCTCTTATTTAGCCTTTTATAATAATCTTTTACCCCCAGAAACGCTGCCATTAGTCCAAGTAATTAGACATCGGCATTCTACCGGACACGAATTTTAGTGTATATATATGTTTATTTTAGTTCTCCTCTCAGCCCGACTGGACCCAACCAAATGCTACTGCTAGCTTGATATACTATTAAAACTAAAAGAATTCTTAAAAAGATCTGTTTCCAAGCAATTCCGTAAGTCAAACTGTGCAAAAACTTTGAATTCCCCTTTTTTGCCCCCCTCCCCCGCCAAAACTAGTTGTGGTGTATAACACTGCAGTTTACAGTTAGAGCTTATAAAAATTTAATAGTAATGCTTTCTGCATTACCCAAAGCCATGTATTAAGCTTTAACAAGAGCCTATTCACGTTGCAAACATGTAAATATTCATTCCATAGCCAATAATACAAAGTAAAGGCCTATTTCCAAAAGTTCAATTGAGCGAAACTCAAAACAGGTCTATCTTTTCCGTTTTACATGTCCCTACTCCTTCAAACGGCTCTGCACCCAGTCCCTTTGTTCATCCGACTTCTCCTCCCACTTTCCATTGTTCTCAAGGCCCTCAGCCAATCAGACCCCCGCAGCTATCCTCGGCATCCGCGCCTACTTCCGGTAATGTGTATAAAACCCCAGCCCCAGAATCCCTAGTTAGCACAGCTCACAGATCTCAAGCTAGAGAAGGGTCACGCCAGTCGGGGGTGGAGACGGCACGTCCGTGGGTTGCCATGCCGGGCAAAATGGCAGTGGTTCGTATGTTTGTTGTTAGCTTTTGAAAATTTAATTTAGGACCCCCCAAGTCTAAATTTTAGTTTAAAAACGTAACTTAAACTCTCTCTAGCGAGGGAATATTATGGTGGTGACGCCTGTAGCGGCATCTTAGGTTTCTCATCCCCATAACGTCAGAGTGGTCCTCTTTCTAAAAACCAACTTCTTTCTTATTTGTTTTAAAAACCTTAATTCAAATAACTGACGGTTTGATCTTTGTGTGGGATTCATTGGTTATTCACTCCAGACGGACTTTATAAGTAGCCGAGGCTTTTATAATTTGAGGAGTTGACTTAGAAACAGCAACTCTGGGAGGTTTAAGGCTCTGTTTTATCACTTAGAAACAAAACTGTGAAACGGTTGATCTTTCATGCGTGTTTGAAACATACTGTTTGATAGATTGTAACCAGCCGAGGCTGTTCAATCTTGCGGACGTCTCTGCGGAGCGTTCAGTATTGCTTTTTCTATTCGAAAAAATTAATTGATTGTTTTATTCTGAAACACAAACGTCGTTTTAGTCAAAACTTGTGAAACCGAATTACATGTTGTAAATTCAAACTTTGTGCTTTTAAATAAGTTTATTTCAAAAGCTTTCGAACAAACTTAATGTAAAGTGTTCTTTTCATTCCCTGTTGTTATAATAAAAACCAGGAGTTTTAAACTTCAGTTTGTTTGCTAGTTGATTAACTGTTTAAGTGTAAATAAATATGTAAACCATTTTTAGTTTAGCTCTTGATAAACGGTTAAATTTCCATTGCTGGTGGAAGTGAAATACCAGCAGTATTAAGGTTAGGCCCCTTTAATTTAGGACCCGACGCTCCATCCCCCATGCTGGGACTGTAGCCCATGCTGTGCTTATGCCGTAAAAGTCGCAATAATCACCGCAACACCTTAAGCTGAATCTCAGTGTCAAACCAGGAAACCGGGGGCGTTACAAGCACCTGAGCCGTCGTAGCGTCCGCCGTTACAATTCCCCCCACCCACCAGTGAGTGACCTCACTCACTTTCTTTTCCCTTGGAGGTTAGCATTTGCTTCATACAACTTCTGTTGTTTAGGGCCTCTAGGCCTTAATCCTCTTTTAACTGCAACATCCTCTGTCGGATCATCACTAGACTCACTATCATTTTCCGAATCCTGGGAAGGTTCAGTAACTATGTTTAATTGCTCAATGTAGGGTTTAAGCTCTTGGACGTGGTACGTACCCTGTAAAGCTTTCCCTGAGTGACGCTTTTTTAGTTTCATTGTCACCGGAGAACACACTTCACTTACCAAGTACGGATCTTGCCAACGTGGTGCATGTTTTTTCATGAAGCCTATCGCCGTATCGGAAAGCCAGTGAGCCTTTTTTAAGACCAGATCACCTACTTTGAACGAAACATCTCTATGCTTTCTATCGTAGTAGGGTTTCTGACGTTGGGCTTGAGCCTCTATATTGCGCTGTGCTTGGTTTATTGCTTCCCTCACTTTGCGAGTTACTATTACAACCCACTCACTCACTTTAGACGATGGGTTCTCTTCTGCAATCATAGCTTGAGGATCACAGGGTAGCCGCATTACCCTGCCAAGCGTCAAGAATGAAGGTGAGAATCCCGTGTTTTCTGAGGTGGCGGTACGAAATGCCATGGCTAAATACGGCAAATTTTCATCCCATTCTTTATGCCCCTCAACGATATTGGAAGTTATCATACTTCTAACCGTTTTGATTGTCCGTTCCGCTAGGTTTGGCTGTGGATGGTAAAAGCTTGTATTCTTTCTCCTTATACCAAACATGCTGCACATCGTTTTGAAAATCGGGGATACAAACTGCTTCCCATGGTCAGAAACGATGGTCAGTTGGACACCATACCTACGAAAGACTTCCTTACCCAGACACACTGCAACTGCTTGCGCTGTAGCCTTCTTTATCGCAAACAGTTCTGGCCATTTTGTCAGGTAGTCTACAACTATCAGCATGTACTGGTTTCCTTTCTTACTTTTAGGGTAAGGGCCAGCGAGATCGATAGCAAGAGTATCACCGGGTAGTGGAAGATGCTTTGGCGACATCATAAAGCCACGAGGGAGGACATTTTCAGATTTGTGCAGTTGACAATGATGGCATGCACGTACTTACCCTGCTACGTCCTTGCTCATGCCCAACCAAGTGTAAACTGTTCTGATTTTCGCCAAAGTCTTCGCTGTTCCCAAATGACCTCCCGCTAATGAGTCATGAAACGCTGCGATCACCCTACTCCTCCACACTTTAGGAACTATGGCACAATAGGATGTAATACCATCAGGAGTTTTAAACTTCCTGTAAGCTATTCCATCTCTGAGTTCACTGTCTGCCAACAAGGAGATTACTTTCCTTCCCAGTTTGTTTAGAGGAGGCTGTTCTCCTGAACTCAAACACTGAATCAACAAGCAAAGCGTTGCATCTTGCAACTGTGCTTCACATATTTGTTCGAGAGAAGGGGATTCTACGGCTCGCAATATTGCGTTCACTGACGATTCGGTCATTTCCGGTATACGCGACAATGCATCCGCAACCAAATTTCCTTTTCCTGGGTAATATACCACTGAAAAGTCAAAATGCTGGAGACGCATCGCCCACCTGGTTAACCGTCCCGTCAGATCTTTTGCCGATTTTAGCCACTGTAGCGATCTCTGGTCGGACAGCACTTTGAACTCTGTACATTCAACGTAAGGCCTCATTTTCTCGATCGCCCAGACGATTGCCAAACATTCACGTTCTACAGCCGCATACGAACGTTCCTGTTTCGACAGAGCCCTACTCGCATACATTATTGTCACAAGCTTACCCTCTTTCTCTTGCAATAGCACCGCGCTTAAGCCTACGGCACTTGCATCCGTTTGAATTACGAACGGAAGAGAAAAGTCTGGAGCTGCCATTACCGGAGAACTTGTTACCAGCTCTTTCAGTTTTTGAAAAGCTGCCTCACAAGCCTCGGAACATTTTAGAGGACCTCCTTTATCGAGAAGACGATTCAATGGTTCCGCTACATGACTGTATCCCTTTAAGAATCTCCTATACCATGATGTAAGACCCAAGAACTGCCTTACATGCCTGGTCGTTCTAGGCCTGGGATAATTCAGTACTGCATCAACCTTTGCCGGATCAGGACGAATTCCCGAGTCCGAAACTACATGGCCTAAGACAGTGGTTTCCGGAAGACATATCTGCACTTTCTTAACATTTACGGTTAAGTTAGCTTTTTGCATCCTAGACAGTACTTCCCGAACCGTTTTCAGGTGAGTTTGAAAGTCGGTCGAAGCTATCACAATATCGTCAAGATATGGTGTCACTCCATCCTTCCTCATATCCATGAAGATGTTGTTAATGAGTCTCGAAATGTGGCAGTACTGTTACATATTCCCATCATCATCACAGTTGGTTTGAACAAGCCCTGGGGGGTTATAAATGTGGCCTTTTCCTGGGAAGCCTCACTTAGCCCCACCTGCCAATACCCAGATTTAAGATCGAGAACTGTTATGTATTTAGGTTGCCCCAATGTGTGTAACAGCTCATCTATCCTACCCAATAGATACTTGTCTTTTGTACAAATCTCGTTCAATTTCGGTAATCAATCACCATTCTCCATTCCCCACTCAACTTCTTCCGTAACATAATTGGCCCGCCCACGGACCTGAATGAGGGCCAATTTGACCACGCTCCAACGTGTCCTTCAGAATAATGTCGAGCGCTTTACGTTTCTCGCGGGGGAAGTAGTATGGAGACGGTGCTACAGGCTGATGATCCCCTGTATCCAAATGGTGTTCCAGGACATGAGTCAGGCCAGGTTTTGTATCAAAAACTGACGGAAATTCTGACAACATCTCCCCAAACTGAGATTTTTGGTCCTCCTGTAACAAGGCAGAAGCCAGCTTTTCATTAATCACCGGGTCTAGGTTCCTAATGAAATTTACTGAGCTTTGCTTTTTCTCATCCTGGAAAAATGGGTAGTGCACATTTGGAACATCCTTCCAGTGCCATGTTTCTGTAGTACCATCCACTATAGCACCAAAGAGAGCCTTAATGTCACCACCCAGTAAACACTCATGCCCCAAATATTTGGCTATAATTACCGGATGCACCACTGACTTTCCTGGTAAATCTAACCTGGCTGTTACCCACCCGTGAACTGGTAAAGGGGTAAGATTGGAAGATACTAATTCATCATTTAATTTATTTACCCTCCAACCTAGCTTAGTAAAGGTTTCAAGCATTTCTGGACCTACGATGGTGTATGGGGTCGCTTCATCCCAAATTCCAATAAGAGTTTTAGTACCCATTCTGACTAGTACAGTTGCCATCCTAGCGGGCGTTGGTTCCCTATCAACTACTAAATTTACTGGAGGTTTTCTGACTGGAGTCCCACGACCTCCTTGCTTGGAACTCTCGTCAGGTTTCCCCGAAGAGGCGGAGTTACACGTACCTGTATTACTCACTACATTTACTCTTTGATCCCCTTTAACCTTTTTAGGAGTGGGGCACTGTGGAGAAATGTGGCCTACTAACCCACAATTATAGCACGTTTTATTTGCAGTTTTGTTCTCTTTTGGCCTAACACCACTAAAAGTTTGAGATTGCGGTTGTACCTGAGATTGACCTGAAGTTCTACTGGTTTGAACTTGGATTGAGGTACCTGAATTTACCAATAGTAACTTCATTTTCCGCGCATCGGCTGCCAATTCCAGCAATGACCTGCATACTTTAGGGCCGAGAACAAGACGTAATGTAGGGGACATGTTTTTCGCTACTAAATGCACTTGCTCAGTCTCCTGCATACTGTATGATAATTGCTGTATTAGTTCCGACATTGCGTGTACGTAATCAGCTACTGGTTCTTCCCTATGGACTCGTGAAGAAATTCTGTCCAGAATTACTTCATCGTGGTTCGTTATTTGAAATCTACCCAACAAACTTGCCTTAAACCTTTCCCATGTTCTTTGTGGTGGCAAAGCTAAATACCATTGTAAAGCTATTCCCTTTAACATTGTTGGTACCCAGTTCTTTAAGAAAATGTGTTCAGGAATTCCCCTTCCCACCTGCAATTGTTCTGCTTTAATTAGAAATTCACGCGGCCCAGGGCCCACATGATCCCCATCAAAAGGTTCGACCTGAAATTTTGGCATCCATGCTGCAGGAAGTGGTTGTATTCCTCCAACATTTTGAACACCAGTTTGTGGTTGATTTACTGCCATAGTTTGCATATTTGCTTCTATAGTCAATAACCTCATGTATTCAGCAATACTACGTTGAATTACTTGAGCTTGTGGTTGTCCCCCCATTGGTGGAACCCCCTGATTAGGTGACGGAACATGTTGCGGATTTGCTCCCTGATTAACTACTTGTGGTGTTGTAGGGTTATTGGGAAGATTCAGCATACCTTGCAACAATACATTTGCATTTGGAGACCCTTGAGGAGTAGCAATTTTTACCTTTCCAATTTTTTTTTTTTTATTTATTTATTTTTTTTTACCAAAACACACTAAACAGAAGTCAGTTCCTGGTTTTGCACACAGACACAACAAAATATTTTGAAGTATTTCAGACTAAATCTTTTAATTTTGAATTTTCAAAATGTGTAGGCCTAAATTCCAGCCAATTATAAATAAATAAATAAATATAAACTTCGTTGCAGGAGCAACAGGAAAGGCAAGGGCCCTGGCGGGTCTCTGATAGCCAACCTAAAAGAGATAACTTTAGAAATGTGAACAAGAGAACGTGGTGGAGGGGTTAGAGTGCAAGATGAAAAGTAAAATTTGGTTTGTAAAAGGTGAAAAATTTTACGCATGGTCGTATAGGCCATTTGTCAAACATTAAAAATGTAGGAATAATGAAAAACTAATGAACAAGTTGGGCCAAGACCCAGAATTTAGAGTTCCCGTGGGTGACGCTGCAAGAATTTTTCCAGATTCACTTCGGTTAGAAGCCTGTGAAAGCCCTGGACAGTAGTTGAAGAAACAACCGACTCCGGAAGTGAGTTCCATACCTTTACCACTCGCACCGAGAAGAAACTATTTCTACAATTCAAGCGTGCCGGCGACGGTGCGAGCTTGAACGAGTGACCTCTTGTGAAATTTACATGACTGAGCTCGAAGAACGGTAGTGCCAACGGCAGAAATCCACGCACTATTTTAAAGGTCAAGAAAAGGTCGATCCGCAGTCGCCGCAGCTCGAGTAATTCAAGATTAGCAATTCCAAGACGCTCAATGTATGGGACATTTCTTAGTCCCGGCAGGGTTTTCGTGAACTTCCGTTGGACCGACTATACGGTCGATGTCCCGTAGTAGTGACAGAGACCAAACCGGGCTGGCATACTCCAAAATTGGGCGCACAAACACCCTGAATGCCCACACCCGAAGCTTAAGATTACCAGTGGAAAAACAACGATTAACTACGGCCATACGTTTGAAAGCTGTTGCAGCAATTTTTGTGCAGTGTAGACTAAATTTCAAATCTGCACAAAACCAAACACCAAGGTCCCTCACCTCGTCAACCTCCGGAAGAGATTGTCCATCCAAAAAATAGGTTGTACTAAGATTAGTTGGTCCAACATGCAATGAGTAGCATTTAAAAATTGAAATAGGAAGTTGCCAAGTAGCAGCCCAATTTTTGACCGAGTCAATTTCACCTGATAAAAGTCTGCAATCAGCTGTGTTAATTATAGCAGAATCTAGTTTCAGATCGTTTCAGGAGTGGGCCCAGAACTGAGCCCTGTGGAACTCCGCTAATAATTTTTTGTTCCGTTGAAGTTGAATCTCCAACCAAAACTCTCTGTGTCCTGCCACTGATGAATGCATTGATCCACTTTAAAAGTTTGCCGCCGAAGCCGGATTGTCCAAGTTTAAACAAAAGCTTTGAGTGTACTACCGACTCAAAAGCCTTACAAAAGTCAAAATAAACAACATCGGTGGGCACCCCGATGTCCATGGCAGATGTCCACCTGTCCAAACACAATAGGAGTTGAAGGGTGGTTGAACGGCCTGGCATAAATCCAAATTGATCACCACAGATTAGATCAATAGATTTAGCAATGTCAGCATACAGTCACGTAAAATGGTCTCCATAATCTTACATGGGACGACCGTCAGAGCAATTGGTCTGTAGTTCCCAGGTTCAGCTGCGTCTCCCTTCTTAAATATCGGGATTACCACGGCAGTCTTCCAAATTGCAGGCAAAATGCCTTCATTGAAAGAAAGGGTGAATATAGTAGCCAATGGATAGCTGATTTCGTTACTTAACTGTTTGTAGAAATATGCCGAGTACCCATCTGGGCCCACGGCATGACTTGGTTTGATTTTATCAAGAGTTCGCTTAACAGAGTAGAAGGTAAAACTCACTTCCGCACTGTGATCGCCAGTAGTCGTTATGTAATCTGAGGGAGACGTTATGGTGCCATCGTCGACCTGTCCATTTGCAACGAACAGCTGGTTTAAAATTTCTGCCTTCATGCTATTTTGGGTGATAAAATCGCCAGCGTGCTTAAGTGGAGGAAACTCTCTTGAGAGGCGTGTTTTTTCGCGATATAATCTAAAAAGGGCCGAAAGAGTCCCCTCTCTGATCGCATTTGAAATATGTGTTCGATGCCATTCTGCGACTGTGGAAGCATACAATCTGCGACATGTATTATACCATTGAAGCTTATCTGCAGTTGGCGAATTCTTATAGTTTCGCCATAATTTTAGCTTACGATTACACAAGTTTGACAAATTTCTAGGCAGTTTTAGTTTATGATTGTTTTTTCTTTTTAAAAAAGATTTGCATTGAGCAACTTCCTCCTTAAGAATTTCGAAGAAAATATCCCAAGCATGGTTTGCAGAGCTGCAATTATCAACTAAAAGCTCCTTCCAATTAATCTCAGCCAGATTGGCACGCAGTTTACCAAAATTAATCGATTGGGAACGAGAAATTTCTCCTACAGGGTTCGAAAAGGTGGAATGCACTCCGAATGAAACCATACAGTGGTCACTAGTACCTAAATGGTCTATTACCTTGGTATCAACCACGAGACGGTCATTATCAGTGAGTATAATGTCCAAAATATTATCACCGCGTGTTGGTTCATTAACCAGTTGGCACAAACCAAGCTCGACAACCAAATCGAGCAAAATACGGTGCGTTCTGTCGCGAGCGTGCAACAATTCCCAATCGATTGTTGAAAGGTTCAGGTCACCCACAATGATGTTAGAGTGAAGAGCATTCAGATTGGATTTGACAAAAGTACCCATACTGTTAACATCCTGTTCGACATAGCTGTTGGGAAGATAGCATACAATGAAATTTAAACTTAAAGATGGCATCAAGAAGCAAAGTGCCTCTGATGTGTCAGATTCGCGTGTTTTTAACACATTCAAACCGTGTCTGTAAGCTATCATGATACCTCCCCCACGTGAACCGCGATCAGAGCGAAGTAAAGAATATGAAAAGGAACCTGTAATCATGGAATCAGTATGACTGGGGTCAAGCCATGTTTCCACAACAAAAAGCATGTCATAATTATCGGTTGCAAGGATTGCCCAAAAACTCCCCATATTTTTAACAAGACTACGTGCATTTATCAATATGCAGCGCAGATGGGATAAGGAGTAAGAAGGATTGGGTGAATGGGTGTTCCCAGTTAAAAGTTTCAGTTTCCCTGGTTGAAGTGTACTTCGTCAATAACTCTTTGTAGTGTTGATTTTCCCCTCTTGGTTAGGTGTAAGCCATCCTGGGAAAGAAAAGTGCGATCGGAACAAAGCTCGTGATCCATGGAGACAAAGTTGTAGCCTAATGCAACACATTGCTGCCGTAGAAACCTGTTGACATCAGCAGCATCATGATCAGCATTCCTGTTTTGTGGTCCGAAGCGAGGGAATAGCCCGATAAACGTAATTTTGGAATTTGGTCTCAAACGGCGAGTCTGAGTGGCGAGGTCGAGGAGTTGGTCAACAATAGACTTAGGTTCATCAGCAGAAATGTTGTTAGAGCCTGCACAAAAAGTATAGGAGGAATCTAGGTCCAATTCGGCCACAATGGATGGAAGTTTTGACGCCAAATGTTCAACTCTTGCACCCAGCCAGGTCCAAGTTTTTGAACGACTGTTGTTGTTACCACGTAGACCTCTAGTGTGAGAGTCCCCAATAATAACTGACTGGATCTTCGGTGAGTCATCCACAGTTTTTTCTTAGTCGGTACGAAAGGCTGGTGGTTACTTGAGCCTGGTAGCTGGACCTGTTCAGTTCGAACTTGATTCTTTTCATTGCAGAGAGTTGAAATACTGTTGGCAAGTGCTGTCACGATGTTACTCGGTTCTGCATTCGTCTGTACTGGTTGTTTAATCGATCGGTTTCGATGGTTTCTTCTGCGCGTCACATTTGTCGGTAAAAATTCGCTTTCTCTCTCTAGCAAGCTATGACCAGGTTGACAGTTGTTGGCGTCAAGTTTTTTGATAGTATCATGGGTCATCATGGTATTTTTTTCCTGGTTTATTGGCTGCTTTGCAAATTGAGCATTATTCCCATTTACTTTATTTTTGTTTCGTTCGTTTTTCCTTGATTTGTAATCGAGGTGGCAGCTACTAACCGACAATGTGCCGTCGCTAGTATGTGTGAAGACCGATGTAAGTTCTATTGTGTGTTGATGTGATTGCTGGGTAGACAGATCCACAGCTTTATCCTTGTGATTCATATCTTCATGCTTATTACAACTGGGCAACTTCTCCGAAAGTTCCTCTTTTACTGCTGCCAGAATTTGTACTGTTAGTTGTTGCACAGTTTCAACCATGGAAATTCTTTGTTGTTCAAGCAGTTCTTTGAATGACGTAAACTGGTCCTGAAGCAAGGAACCACAACAGTTTTTTAGTTTTTCGAGGAGGTAGGTGTTATTGCACTCAGCATTGTGTGTAGAGGTTTCTTGTATTTTAGATAATTTGCTGTTAATGTCCAGTAAGTCAATATCTCTTTCAATCATGGAGCGATCTAGTCTCTTCTGGATTGAGTCTGCCAAGTCTGACAATTTAATTCCCGACCTTAGCCCATCTAACTCTTCAGTCGATGGCGAGACTTTTGGAGTTGGAGTTACACCAATTGGTGATTGAAAGGAGTCAAAGAACTGGGTCATTCTCCTGTTGGGTTTGCCTAACCGACGTTCCCTTTGAGGTGATGGTTGAAGAAAGAAATCTGCCACCGTATGTCTGGTAGCAGGGGTGCAAGGCAGAGGGTTAGGTAAAGTACACATTTTTATCGGTGCACAAATTTTAGATGGATGCCTCAATAGTGAAGATAATTGCGACGAACACAAAAAGGCATAGACTCCCGAAGTAGAACTATAGAGTACGAGTGAATTTTTGTGTCGTAGTCAGACTTCGTTTTTTTCTTTTTTTTTTTATTTTCAAAAAAAAAGATGCCAATAAGCAGGGGAAAAAAAGGAAAGGCGAGAGGGATAACGTCTATGGGTCTCGGAGAACAGTCCTGGTCCAGAAATGATATAAAAAAAAAATTTCACACACAAAGGTCATACGGCAGGATTCGAACCACGATTCATGGAGTCTATCAACATAAATAAGATGGCTGCCTCCACTAACTGGATGTAAACAGCAAGAGTTTTCCACGAATTATTAGATCAAAAATCCAGTCAGAGAGCTCAAAACAAGCTCCAACAAATATTGGAACATTCATAAACACACCTACCAACCAGTGGTCAGCACACATGTCCAGGGCCACCACATTTCAACGAAATTCCCGGAGCCTTTGTTATGGTATTGTCACATCCAGACTCACACTATTGTATTCTGAGTCTCCCCAAAGTTACTCCCCAAAGTTAAAGAATATAGCCTAAAAACAGGACTGGCCCCCACTGTAACACCCCTGCACCCAGCACCTAGGCTAGTTACGGTTATTATTGATTTACGGTCCCGGGTTCAAACCCCGGACGGGCCCCCACTGTAACACCCCCGCACCCAGTACCTAGGCTAGTTACGGTTGTTATTGATTTACGGTTCCGGGTTCAAAATTTCCTCCACCAAGAACTCGCTTCACAACTTTGTGTAACAAAATAAACACTTTTATTAAACAATAAACCTACTATGTTAGTAATGTTATTTGTCCACGTAAGTGGTACAGTAAGCACCTTAATTGCTTGAAATTCACACACATTTATCATTAGCTCTAGACCTAATGGTGTAAATAGAATCTTTACTATGTAAATAAATTAATGCCTTTTAAAGAGCACCAAATTCATAGCATTCACTACTATAGGCTATGGTAGAACGTTTTACTGAGTAGGCCGGCTACCATTGCATTATTTGCATAATTTGTTGCAATGTAAATTGACCTAAACTTGTGGAAATACAGGACGACTCCTATTAACTTCCCACTTACGAAATTGCAGGCAGATACCTGTTAAAGTTAATTCGGCTCAAATTCGATAACGAATTAATAAATCCTCAAGAGGCTAAGTTCCTCTTTTTCCCTGAATTAAATATAACTTCCGTCCTAACTCGGGTTAACTTCTTCTGTTACCAGAATCAATATTCGGCCTTTTAAATATCACATATTATTACCATACGTAGACTACATACAACCAACAAAACTTGTAGCAATAAATAATAAATAGCTAGCTGTTAAATAGGCACTGCTAAATAACGTGTCGGAAACGCGGTAATTTTCAGGCATTGGAAAGTCAACGTATTAAGAAATTCTAGTTCCTTTCTAAGCTTTCAGCCCTGACAAACACTAGTCAGCATCAACAACAGTTTACTTTTTTTTATCTACTCAGGCTACCGGTCGGCGTCGGACGAACGGCGTTGAAAACGACAAAGTTCAGTGCAACGAACGGGCCCCGTTCTCATGAAGCGACGGAATGGCAATAGACAAAAGCGGCGGCAACAACAACTCCATGCAGACACGCGTGAACAGTTCCATTTATTGTACTGGTAATCTTCATTGCCGTGACCATAACGAACAAAGAAAGCTGTTGAAGACTAATGACCAGGCCATCTTTCTGCCGAAGTTCAGGCGGGGAATTCAATTTGACATTTTGGAATTGACATTTCTTACGGACATATTTGGTGTCCGTCGAATGGCTTTGGGTGGAATACGAGAGTGCTTATTGCCACGCACTTGACGAAATTATGCTGCTCTACATTCTTGGAAGAAGAGACAAAACTTGCGGACCCAAAATTTCGACGTTTCATAACCCTGAAGTCATTTTTGCAGTGTCACTCTTATCACACATGGAACGCATGCACATGATCTTCCAGCGCTGATCACAGTACCGCCTCGTGGCGATTTTCAATTTGACGCTATAGCGCTGCTACTTAATGTCCACACGCAAAACGAAACCGACACTTCAAGCCTTATAAAGCAGATTTTAGTTATATTCTACCCCTAATTCAAACAAAAGTAATAAAAAATAGTAATAATGAACCAATTACATTTTATTACACACATTAAACGGCGATTGCAAGGAATGTTACAACCTCCACTTGACCACGATTTGGGACTTTAGCAGCTAGACCCCAGTTTGACCCCACTTGGTCACAATTGGAGACCAATAATATTCAGCCTTGGACACAAGACCTCCACTTGGCCATGGTTTGGGGCTTTAGCAGCTAGACCACTGTTTGACCCCACTTGATTACAAACTGTGACTCAAGAATATTACAACTTTCTTACACAAGTCTAAAAAAGTAGGGAGTTATTTTCAAAACATTAAAAAATAAACAACTTGGAGTCAAGATGCCACACATTTATTCTTTTACATGGGGGATCCTGACTACAACAAAAGAAATTCTGAATTGATTAAACTGAAAAAAAAAATTCAAGCCTTAAAAGCTCAAGGATCGTTCGAGTATTTTCATAAATCATAAGCCTTAAAAGGTCACCTAAAATTCAGGCAGCATAAATGTTAAATTTTAAGTTTGCAGCTAACAATTAAAAAAAAAAAATTTTATTGTTCAATTATTCAAATTTTGTATCTTTGTTTTAGTTATAGAGTAACTAATTTTAGTTAACAGTTTGTTTAATTATAAATGTGTTGCACATACAAATGTTTGGAAACTAACTCTTTAATAAGTTTTTTAATGGAAGCCAAGTTCAGTCTAATGTTGAGAATATCAAACTGTGACCCTTCCTTAATTTTGTGTAGATTTTATATATGTAAAAAAGATCTTCTAAAGTGTAAAACAATTAATGACAATTAATTATTTAAAACAAAGTCAAACCGTCCTTAACTTTACCAAAAATCAATAAATGGAAATGTAACATCCATAACTTTTAACCGGTAAGAAAAAGTCCCTATATCAGATTTACTGCCTGGAACAAAAAATGTCAGTGCAGCAAGGGAAGATGGCAGAATAGGTAAGTGAAGGGTTAAGTACATAGTGCTAGTGTCAAGTGTGTGATGTGGTGTTATTTACAGTGTAATAATGTAGCTTAAGTTAGCTTAGGAATGGTACCTAACATGAAAACAATATAACAGAATTCAAATACCAACTGTCACTTTTTCTTTTGTCTGGGATCAAGGGAAAAGCTGTGCTTTTTTTGGTCACATACTGGAGTCAAGTTAGGGCCAAAATAACTGTAGTCTTCTTGGCCCATTTTAGGTCACAAACTGGGGTTAATTTGGGACAAATCAGCATTAGGCCCTTGATTGGTCACAACCCGGGGTCTAAAACGGGTCAATTCAAAGAATCTGCTGAACTGTGGATTTTGGTTGGTCACGAATTGGGGCCAAAGATTGGGTCACAAAGCCCTGAATAGGTCCCGTATGTTTCAATAGGGAGTCTAGTTGGCACCAACTGTGGAGTCTACTGTAGACCCCACAAAGATCCCAATTTGACCCCTCTCGTGACCAAATATTTCTGTAAGGGAAAACAGCCAAATAGCATGGCCAGAGTCAGTCGTCGTTTAAAGTTCAGATTGTCGTCCTGTCCTACCCTTATAGCGGCGCTTACAGGGTCTTGAGGTGCCTGTTGTCTATAGCACCGACATCTGGCGAAGTTGTAGTTGGTTGTGAATAAATCGTAAGTGGCGGTTTCTTACTATCTGCAAAATACTTACCTTCAGTACTCACGCTAAATTCGCTTAATTTGGCTTTTCCCATGCTAAAACAAATAATTTTCTTAAATTTTTGAATTTTCCGCCTGTTGCCCGTTTTCCTCGCCAGGCGCGCTGCGCAGTACACCTGCTGCAGCTGCCTGCCTCCCGTGGGGAAAACCCCATTCGCTTTTGAGCACACGTCGATATAGGTCGAGCGTGTGGTTATTCCCATTCAAACAATGGCGGAAAACGATCAATTTGTGATAGAAACAGGCAACGAGGAGGTGGATAATGTTAATGAACTTCTGAAGAACGGAGTTTTCCCATCATGTACTTGCCAGAAGACACCGAAGGATCTACACCCACTTTGCAGAAGGTGCCATGGGTGCAACTTCGTGGACAATCTGTGCGATATTTGTGAACTTCACAAGGAGGCGACCGTCAAAAAGATTTTGTATACCTGGCGCCACTCGGACCAGAAAAAGGCGCAGAACAAAAGGAAGGTGGAAAAAGAGGCAGCCCTACGGAAATCGAGCCTAGACGATCGGTTGGCAAGCATGAGCAAAGACCCAGAGGCGCCCATTTTTATGAAAGAACTAGCCAGTGTCGGATCGGAATCGACGGCCGATTTCGACGGTTTTGACGATAACGAGCAGTCAGTTTACCCGGAGGGTTCGTTAGGATCGATGTTGACGGCAGCCAGGGAGACGGCCCTGTCCGTAGTCGAGTCCAGGTCGGCTAAGCTGGAAAATAACGTCACAAGCAACGTGAGCGCTAAAGTGATCGGACACGTGGATGCAAAGTTAGGTGAGATGAAAAACGAGATTCAAGGCCAAATTACAGGATTAATCGCAAGTGTTCAGGCGTTGATTGCGGGAAATGCGGGGCGGCAATCAACGGGAGCGTCATCGAAACCTGGACCGTTAGTGCAGCTCAATAACGATCTATCGGTGCATGGTGAATCGGACGTAACAAAGAGTTCGCCGAGAGCCACAACAAAGGGTTCGCCGGCGATCCTGGAAAAGGCGGCAAAAGAAAAAAAGGAGGAAGGTAAGCAGAAAGCGTCTCGTAGTTCACACAAAGAAAGAAGCAGCGAGAATAACGGCAAACTTACTGGGAAAGAAGAGGTAAGCAAGGTGGAGATTTCTAAGAAAGGAAAAGGTGCGGGGAAGCACTCAAAGCAATTGCGATCCCCGTCCGCTCCTGAGAAAGGGGCAGGCGGACGGGAAAAAGAGTCGCACAGTGGCAAGGTCGCCCTGCCCGCACACGAGAAAAGGGTTAGCGGGAGGGCAGAAGGCCTGTCCGCTACGCAGAGAAGCGGCGATCAGGGGCCGCGTTCTCTCGCTCAAACCATAGCGGACGTTCGGGCGGCCAGTTCGCCACAGTTCGCAAGAGGCGGGCGGATCGCCAGCGGTGCGCAGTGCGCCGGCGGTGCGCCACAGTTCTCAAGGGGTTGGAGGTTCGCCGGTGGTACATGGTTCGCAGTGTCGCTGCACATCGCCGCTTCGGGGTTCGCAGCGAGTTTTCCGCATGCAAACATCGCCAGTGAGGGTAGTTGCTCCTTTTCAGGGTGTTTCTGTGGAGTCTGGTGAACGTGACCATTCAGAGGCCTATGACGGCTACAGCGGCGATCGGCGATGATGTCGGCTCGCAGGACGAGGAGTCGTATGACGAACAGTACGAAGACCATTGTGATGATTATACACAAAACAGAGGAGAAAAAAGGAACCGGGTTCATTTCCCTCAGGATCCACCTATTAAATACAGGAAGGCGCAGTATAACGAGGAGGATATTTTTAGAGAAAGCAGGACCTTCGGAGAAGAACAGTTCAGACAAGAACAACGATGGAACGAGGAAGTGTCGCGGTACACAAGTCATCCCGAATCGACGGATCACGATGACCCTTTCGAAGAAGGTCCGGGCTTGATTAATTGGAAGAGCTTCGCAGGGTTCACCTTCAAGTACCTGAAAGAAGTAAACCCGGAGGACCCGCCAATGGAGACCCTGGTAAACGTGGGGAGTGCGAGGGCAGACCCAGTACACCTGCCTCAGTCGGCAGTAGCTTTCAGACAGCTCCTAAATAACGAATCCTTAACGAGGAAAGATGGACAACCGATCTCGATCTCGAAGCCACTCCCCCCCCCCCACGACCCCAAGTTCGCAAAGATGTTCTTCACGGCCGCGGGGAAGGGGCGCCCCCGAAAAAGAGGTACAAGACTTTTCCTGAGGCAGAGTACTTCACGGAGCGCATGGATCTGGAACTGGATTCCACACTCAAGACCCCAGCATTCATCCGGACGCCAATTCAACATCACGATAACGATGAGGCGCTCCTGAGGTGCAGCATACGGGCAAATTCACACGCGGAACTCGCGTATTCAGCTTCAGTGGCGGCGATTAAATCTTTAGTAGAAGAGAAACATGAACTCAAGGAAAACCAGACAATTCGTGAATGCCTTCACATCATGAAAGGGGCGTCTTCCTTCCAGCAAGACAGCCTTAATTGGTCTTCACGGTTGCTAATAAACACGGTTTTCCGGAAGAGGGACGCGCTCCTGGAATCAGCCCCCTCCATTCCGACTGACATAGCAGGACAGCTGCGGTTACTGCCAATCCACGGAGCGACTGAAGTGTTTGATGGCAAGCTTCTCCTGGCACCAGAGTTAAAGGAGAAAACCAAGCCGGCATCTTCATATAACCTACCATCGAGGGGTCTACGAGGGTGAGTGAGACCCATGATGCGAGGGTACCCACCATTCCCCTTCCAAGGATCAAGTGGAGGGCCACAGGAAGGACGAGGCCGAGGTGGCAGAGGTGAAAAGAAGATAGAATCACAGCCCTTTCGTGAAACAGCCCCGGCCCAGCCCAGGGGAAGGGGCGGAGTCAACAGCGGGGAAGGAGTCAAAGTCGAGGAAGAGGGCGTAGACCAGGCAATAGGTACTGACGCGAAGGGGAAGTTTTCCCCCATTCACCGACAGGTGGGGGGAAGACTCTCGAAACACCTAGTAGAGTGGAGGAAGGTGACCTCGGATCCCTTCATACTGAATACACTGGAAAATGGATACTACCCCCCCTTTTCTTCAATGCCAGCACTGTCAACAGTTCCCCCCGAATGGACGGAACAAGACAAACAAGCACCGGGACTGCAAGAAGAAATAGAGAAACTTTTAAAGAAAGGAGCGTTGGAGTTGGCCCCATTAAACACGAAAGGTTTCTGGAGCCCAGCAAGAGTGATTCCGAAGAAAGGGGGGGGCACTCGTCTAATTTTCAACTTGAGAAGACTAAACGGTCACATCCGCAACGAACGTTTCAAAATGGAGTCGATCGGGAAGATCAGGGATGCTCTACAGGAAGGAGAATACACGGTTGCGGTGGATCTCGAGGACGCCTACCTCCACGTCCCTCTACACAAAGAAGTGAGGCACCTGTTTAGGTTACAGCACGAAGGGGTGTCTTATCAGTTTACGACACTACCCTTTGGCCTGTCAACGGCCCCACAGGTGTTTACCAGAATTATGAAACCGGTACTGGCAGTCCTCCACCAAGAAGACATAAAGACACATGCCTACCTAGACGACTGGCTAATAAGGAATTTGTCGACGGTAGTCCTACGGTATCAGCTGGACAGATGCACAAGACTTTTCGAAAGATTGGGCCTGGGAATCAACGTCAAAAAATCCAGGTTTACCCCCCTTCAAGTTTTCACCTTTTTGGGCGTAGAGTTCGACCTTTCGGAATGCAAAGTAAGGCCGTCCACAGAAAGAGTAGAAAAGACAGTCAATTCGGTGACGCAACTGCAACAAATGACGCAGATATCCGCGAGGGATTTGGCTTCAGTCATCGGTATCCTGGACTCAAACGCAGCGTTAGTCCCCCTGGGCCAGTGGAGAGTGAAACCTATCCACTGGTTCAGGAAAGACGAGTGGATCCCAAGGGTATCATGGTTGGATATCATACAGCTAAGAAACCTACCGGACATGGGATGGTAGACGAAGAAAGAAAACCTCCAGGCAGGCGTGCACCTGAAGGAACAGGACGCAGACACGCTCCTATTCACGGACGCTTCGTCGAGCGGTTGGGGGGCGCACTTAGGAGATTCCAAGATCTCAGGGAAGTGGAGTTCAACAGAACAGGCCCTTCACATAAACATCCAAGAACTAAGAGCCGTGAGGTTGGCGGTGAGTGCGTGGAGAGAGTCGCTGCAGGGAAGAAATGTGGGAGTTATGTCGGACAACACCACAATGGTGGCCTACATCAAGCACGGCGGAGGAACACACTCCAAGGACCTGATGGAGGAGACGTCCAGACTGATGGAAATCTGTGCCCAGGACTACATCAACCTGATCCCGAGACATATGCTGGAGCGGCAGAACGTCTGGGCGGACGAACTGTCGAGGGGGAACAAGATCCCGACGACAGAATGGCAACTGGATCCGGCCATCGGTGCTGCGCTTTTCGACAGGTGGGGGAAACCATGGGTGGACTTATTTGCAACAAAAGCCAACAAGCAACTACAGAACTACATTTCCCCATTCCCGGATCCGCAAGCCTGGGCGACGGATGCACTGGCCGTATCTTGGGAAGGAATGAGTGCATACGCCTTCCCCCCTTCTGTCTACTACAACAAGTAATGAACTAAATGAGGGAGGTTTCAGGGTCATTCATACTAGTAGCTCCATACTACCCGGCAGCCACATGGTTTCTGGACCTGATGGAGCTGAAGAGAGACGGTCCAATTACTCTGCCGTTGACAGAAAAATTTCTTTCACAACACAGGAACGACACTCCACCCATCACCCGAAATTCTACATCTTCAAGGGTGGTTACTCTGAAGGAGAATCTGACGGCAGATGGTTTCACTAAGGAAGTGGCAGATAGGCTCCTTCAATCCGTACGAAAATCGACGTCGAATATGTACGAGGGCCAGTGGCGGAGATGGTTCGCCTGGGCAAAGGAACATGGATGTGACCCGTGCAACCCATCCGTTTTCAAAATCACACAATTCCTCGAAGACCTCTTCAAGAAAGGCCTATCCCCGACCTCGATCAAAGGGTACAGGTCGGCCATAAACTCAGTTCTCACTTGCCTGGGGAGATCGGACGTGGTTTCACATCCAATCCTGTTTAAAATGATTTCGGCCTTTGAAAATGCCCGACCAAGAACTAAGAGAAGATTTACGAGCTGGAGCTTGCCACTGGTGCTTACAAGTTTGGCACAACCACCGTACGAACCTCTCGCGTCAGCATCACTAACGATTCTGACCCAGAAGACAGTTTTCCTTGTTGCTCTAGCATCGGCGGCGAGACAGAGCGAGGTGGCAGCCTTTTCAAGAGAAGAAGGGAACATCACGTTTGCAAAGGACTGGTCCTCTGTTTCACTTTCTTTTACGGCGGAGTTCAGAGCAAAAAATCAGAGACCCGATAAAGCTCCAATACCGGTGGTGATTCACGCAATAGGACGCGGGAAACCAGGTCGAAGTGAGGAGAAGATGCAATGTCCAATCAGGGCGATAAAATATTACCTGGATAGGACAGACGCACTACTGCCACCTAGAACACAAAGAAAAGGCAAACAACCTCTCTTCCTAGACGTAGACAAAGGAACGGGTGAAATACTGGACAAGTCAGTCACACCTTTCAAACTAGGCGGCTGGATCTGCCAAGTCATAAAAAGAGCGTATGAATTTAGTCCAGAGCACGCAGATGTGCCAAAGGAGGTGAGGGCACACGAACTGAGAGCGCTATCAGCCTCGTGGGCCTTCGGCAGAGGAACGCCATTAGATGAGGTGGTGGCAGCATGCCGATGGAAAAGCAAAAATACCTTCATCAGGCACTATCTTCGAGAAACAAGCGGAGAAAGTGGCGCAGAAGTAGTAGCACAACACGTCGTCACTGGAGCTAAGAAGAGCCAGTAGGCGTCGAGACGTGCACAGTGGAAACCGGGGAAGGAGCAGCTCCGGAGGCAAGACACCTCAGGAGACAGAAACGATGGACTGGATCTCAGAAGAACCAGGCACCAGCAGGCAAGACAAGAGATGAGAGAAAAGAAAATCAACTCAACCTTAAGGTGAGTGTGGGCTTGTGGTGATTAGGTCGTGTGGTAAGGTCTTTCTCTGTGTTTTCCCCACCTCCGGTACGACAAAGTCAGCGTGAGTACTAAAGGTAAGTATTTTGCAGATAGTAAGAAACGAGAATTTTAACCTGTTAAAATTGGTTTTTACTATCATAAAAATACTTACCTTCAGTACTACCCGCCCGCCTCCCCGCTGAAGAACGAGAAAGGTTCGAAAGCGAATGGGGTTTTCCCCACGGGAGGCAGGCAGCTGCAGCAGGTATACTGTGCAGCGAGCCTGGCGGGGAAAACGGGCAACAGGCGGAAAATTCAAAAATTTAAGAAAATTATTTGTTTGAGCATGGGAAAAGCCAAATTAAGCGAATTTAGCGTGAGTACTGAAGGTAAGTACTTTTATGATAGTAAAAACCAATTTTAACAGGTTAAAATTCTCGTTTTTACTTTTTCGGAAAAACAGCATAGCATGTCTACTGCACGGTTAGGAGAAGAGCGTCAACGTCCTAACTAACTTTTTATGACCTATCTATCACGGTTCACTGCCACCACGATGGGTAGTTAATTTAATTGCCTACTTAGGAGTTAGAATAAAACGAAGTTAGCAACTCTTGCACTAAAATCACTTCAATTTATCGCACTGAATCTAGGTTAGCGTTATAACGAAAACTACCTTTTGAAAGACCCTTGCTTCAACGATAGATAACACTTGCTAGATCTCGGTGACCTTTTGATTATTTAGTAAACACTGAGTTTACATAAATAGAAAAATAGCCGGTTTTTAGGAAGGGGACCTTAAACCCTTAAGTTATGGGTGCCCTAGACTAGAAATGCCAATGGCGTTTTGGCTATCCATAAGTTTATCAAATGCTAGAAGTTAAGTTTAAAATTTACGACTAAAAATTTAGAAATACTGTTCCAAAAATTAAATTCTATTTAAACTAGTTACTATCAAGGACTACTACCTTGCCCAGCATGGCAACCTTCGGACTGGACATCTCTGCTCCGACCGTCGTAGTGACCTGTAGCCTTTGAGTCTTGAGCTATACTAACGAAATTCCTGTGGGGCTGGGGTTTTATTCCTGCTGCCTGCTTGCCAGGTAGAGGGAAAGGACGGACCTGTAGGAGAGCGACAGGGGGTGGAGCGGGGTAGAGCGAACTCTTGGAGGAGGAGAGACTGACCCAAACCGACCAGGCTGTCACTACCGGAAGTGGGCATGAAAGCGCGGACGGGCAGGGTAGCTTTGCGTTCTGAGTGGAGGGGAAATTGAATAGAGTGTTTTGCTTGGAAGGGAATATCTGCAGGTGGAAGAGCAAAGGCAATTGCCGACTTGGGAGCGTTAGAGGCCTGGTTTTAAGAAGTGCAAGTGAGTTTGGAACTCATAACAACGTGAATAGGCCTATAATTAAAAATTACGATATTATGTATCGCAACTATTGAAGGAAGGGGGGGGGATGAAGTTTGTTGCTCAAAATAAATAAACTGTATTTAATTGAAGGAAGAGGCTATTACTGTAGATTCGGATGAGATCACTATTGTCGGAGCCCTGAAATAAAATACAAGATCACATTAAAATTGTCCGGTAAAAATAAAAATAGTTGTGTTTGCCATTTTTGAATAAGGTAGAGTTCATGAGAATAAATTACGTTAAATATTGCTTTTATAAAAGCCTAGGCAAAAGATTAAAATAAACCAGCTTGTGTTTGAATGCGAGAACGCATTAAAATTTAAAGTATTATCGCAGCCGCAAATAATATTTTGAGTGTAGTCAAAGTTTTCATAGTTGCTAAAATCGTCACCTTAGTAAAATAAAAACATTGAAAACGGATCATTAGACATGTAGGCTAAAACAACACTAAGCTAGTCGGCTTTATGCCTGGAAATAAATTCGAAAGTACAAATGAATATTTACAATGTTTGTGGAAAACGGCGACGGGAATTGTGTGCGTCGGCGCACGGTTTGAGCTTGTTTTCAAACTGCTGTGGTGAACAAAGTATGCAGAAATTTTGAGTTCTGTTTTCACAGGATGGAAGATAAAGTTCAGTTCTATTAAGAGGGGAAAACCAGAGTCGATTTTATCCATTTTCCGTGGAGATATGAATTTTTAAAGTTGGGCGGTGAAAAATAGGCCTACGCTAAGAGAAAAAAAAATCGTCCCCGAGTTTATGATTTTTGGTGCCGGTTCGCCTAACCAATCTTTACAGCCTAGCCGAGCCGAGCCGAGCCGAGCCGAGCCACCGTTTCGAGCCAAGCCGAGAGTTAGGCCTTTGATTATGAGTCCGGTTGCCAGGCAGCGCAGCCTCAAGCCGCTGGGATCAGCGTTAAGTATAATGTGTATCGTTCACGATACTAATTGTTTAATATTTGAGTTGATATTTTAATTGGGATATAGAAAGACAGTAATCGAATATTATCTTGAAGGAATTAGCTAGGCTACAATCTATTATTTGTCAGAGTCCATGAATACGATCTCCTACTTTCCATTCCGTTCTCTATCATTTTATGCACCGGCACCTGAAGTAATGCAATAATGTTTTGTTCGAATATATTCAATAATCGTATTTGAAAGTATAAGGCTAAAAAAGCCAAGTTGGAATAAATCACGAATTAAACAAGTACATTAATCCATTTCTTGTCATGTGTCGATTTTTATTAGAGTTAAGTGATATTTTGGTGTCAAGTGTTTATTGTTTGCCATTCTAGAAAATTTGAGTTTCCTTTGTGGAATTAGCTAAAGTAAACCCAAAACAATGGTGTCAGAAGTTACTCACGTGGCCTTTTAGATTACTTCTGGTGACCAGTTTGAATTACATTCGTTTGAATTAGGGTACGACCGAGTCTGGGTAAATACCCGACCCGGTACCGGGTAATGCTATTTTTGACCCGGCTCGGACTCGGTAAAATTTCGACCGAGTACAAACAGGGTAATAATTAATTGTTGAAAAAATTATTTTTATTTTCATAGTTTCATTTATACCTTCTGCATCCCCCTACAACTACTTGCACGCAATAGATATTCATAAATGTGCACAGAAAAAATCAGATAAATTGCTTTAATAGTTTCGGAGAACCAATTTTTTTAAATTACGGGCTGTAAACGAACTAGTGAAATTGAAAATCTCCGTGTTGAGAAAACGTGTCCGTAAGTCGGCGATAGTTACGCTAAAAATCGTTGTTCCCACCTGATAAGCGATAGTGTGAATAGGCTCCTTTTCCAGGTTTATAGGCTCCTTTTCCATTTTAGTTGTACAGAGGGAGAAAAATGTTTGGTCTGCTAACAATGATCAAATACAACAATTAAGATTTGCAGTATTGTTGTGTTCCATTGCATGACTAGAACATAACAATACGGAAATTCGTTATTGTTGCAGTTGATCATTGTTAGCATATCAAACTTTTTTCTCCCCTCCGTGCATCGCAGCTGCTGTTTTAATTTTTTAACGTTGTGAAACATCATCTTTCTCGTGATTTTAAAAAACGAACTGAACTGAACATAAGCGCTCACGTGAAATCCGAAGCGCGCCATGGCGGCCATTGTGAAATCGCCCGTCAGCCAACGAGAGCGCGCCAAATCGGTTACGTGGTGCCAACTGGCCAATGAGTGAACGCGATCTTCCAATTGCTTTGGAAAGGCAGCTCAAGACCGCCAGAAACAGCCTCTTACATTCCATCTGATGGCCAATGCCAAACAGGCATCGAGAAGATGTGTTGAGAGGCTCGGATAGAAGGGAATTCCAGCTTTTCAATGAACCCAAGATGGCGGCACCCAGTCAAATGGTTCGATCGCTACCGCTGTCGTAAATAACCAATTTTTTGTTCTTGAACTTCGGAAAAAGGAATGAACACCACATTTCTGCAGTTTTTAGTGAGCCTGCACTCAACTAAAGTGCTTTTTGTAAAAGTATAGACACCGTTAACAAAGTTTTCTTTACCGAAATCGATGCACAACATACCCGGTAGCGAATTTCAGCTTTTCTCATGTCGATATTTTGGCCAAAAATTGCATTTTTCGACCCGCACTTCCCCATAAAAGTTTCAACGTATATATGCGTCGTTACTCCACTTGGGCCACATCATTGCTTAAAGGGTTAAAGCCAACAAAGGCCTATTGGGAGACAAAGTAAACCAAATTGCATTTTATTTTTCATTTCACTTTCTTATTAAAAAATTTGGAACAAAGAATTGCTGGTCAATTTAATTTTGACTTCACTTTATTTAATAACGTAAAGTTTATAATTAAAAAATTTGGAAGAAAGAATTACTGGTACTTTACAGTTTTTTTTAAGTTGGTTGCATCCTTTTTTGGCTTTCGTTCATTGTTATACAATGCACAATACAAAACTGGACGAAAGCAAAATAAAATAAATGACTGAAAGCAAAAAAAAAAGAACGAAACCATTTTTAAAAAAGCTGCATATTAAACATAAAGCAAAAATTAAAAATCTACGACTCGGTTTTACTACTCGGACTCGGTTCGGTGGGTATTCGTAATTACTCGGACTCGGCTCGGACTTGGTTTTTTGTTACCTCAGGTCGATCCCTAGTTTGAATATTTTTAAATTTTTTTTTACGGGTGCAGATTTCGTTTACGAGTTTCAGTATTCTGTTCATTGATTCTTGGTTGCGTTGATAACCTATTAATGTTGTTTGAAGTGCTTATTGTTGCGTAAAGAGTGCAATTCAGGATAAATTGATTTTAGCGGTTGCTATTGCTTAGGATTGATTGTTGCAAATTGTGAGACGTTGTTGGTTAGTGATAGCAATTGCTGATTTACTAGCGGTCGGAATAGCGATTGTGTTTAGCAGCTACATTCAGATTATTGGTTGGTAAATTAATTTTGGGTAAGAATTGCTTTTGATTGAGAGTGGTTGTATAATTTTTTTGTGTAAGTTCAGTGAAGGTTGATAGCAGTAAGTTTTGGTGCCAAATAGTATAGCAGAGACGTTCAATTATAGTGCTAGGGTCATTGTTTTGGTTGAATTTTTGTTGTTGTGGGCCTTTACATTTTTTTTATGAATCGTGAAATTTCGTCATGCCTAAAGGTCGACCAAGAATAGCTTGGGGGGCTGTAACCCGCTCATCTAGGGGTAGATCTATCATAAGAAAAGAAAATTATCGGTTTTAGACCTGACGATCTTAGCCTTTAATAACTAGTACTCCTAAACGAGCAAGGCGTAGGCCTAGGCCCTTGAGTGAATCCGTATCTGAGGCTGATATTCAAAACAGTCGACATAATTTGCCTTCACCTGTGCATAGTCGTGACAGATCGCTATCTCCTAATCAAATCATGGCAAGAATAGATAGAGCATGCGCTGAAATAGGCCTAGCAACAATACTTCGTCGCAGGTTCGATCTCAAGTTCTTCCGGCCCATAGTGGTGGCCAAAATACGAGTAGAGTGGCTAATGTTGGGGCCTCAGATAGTCCCCACTCTTCTCAAATTCTGGCTACATGTTTACAGGCAGCAACCGATTCTCAAATGCGCATTATGCGACAGGCTGCAGAAATGTTTCGGGAGTTGTCCGAAAGTTTCAGAGCACAAAGCCAGGGTGCTGTTCATAATAATCCAAGGCTTTGGGAGGATGTGAGGGCAGCTAAGAAATCAATGATGCCATTTTCTGGAGATGAAAGCCTTGATCACTTTTTCATTAATGTGTGAACATTTGAGGAAACTCGACCCTCATTTAGCAGATTCGGAGTTGATAGCACAGTGCTGAGTGTACTGGTAATGTGGCCAAATTCCTAGCCACAAACCCCGATGTTGCTGAATTAAATAGTTGGATCAAATTTAAACGAGCTTTAATCGATCGGTTCGGGTCGGGTGGTCGAAGCATTACTATGGCTTTACTTTTCCGTACGAAAATGAAGTCAGGTGAGTTTTTATACGCTTTTGCCCAACGCTTGGAGACTATGGCTTCAGCTGTTTGGCTAATTAAGCCTGAGAACAGTCAGGAGGAAAAGACTCATAAGCTTGCTTCTAAAAACAAAGGGCTAATGGCAGCTTTTTTACAGGCAATGACGCCCGATATCGAGACACATTTTACGGCTGTCAATCCGTCTAGTTTTCATGATATGTGCAACCAGGCAGTTTTGAAAAGATCAGTGGTACAAGGTATGAATGCACTTATGCTCAAACCAGATCGAGACGGGCAAAACGGGGTTACGTTAAGTAAGCGGACCGAAAATAGTCAGCCAACCAACCCTACCGTGAATAACTAGCAATGGGTTCGATTTTAGAGCGTTTTGAGGCGTTAGAAAAAACTTGCAACAAACTGTGGCGAACCAAGGACTCTTTAAATGAGGCAAGAGTCAGTGCTGTTTGTAATGATAATCAGGAGACAAGGTCATGTTTTAAGTGTTTGGGCAAGGGGCACATGCGCCGAGATTGCCGTACAGCTCCACACCGGCTGCATTTTGTAAGACAGACAAACGAGCACAGACAGCAAATGGCAGGCCAATCTCAGGGAAATTATAGAGGTGGCCGTGGTCATTTTTCGCAAATTGGCAATCATAAATGAGGGAATTATTTTTCTGGGTTTGCAAACAGAGATTCAGTGGTAGGTAACACAAACAAGCAGAAGAAAAATAACGGCAACACAAGCTATTTCGGCAATAAGGGCCAACAGTACGGCAGGGATAATCGCCAAAACCAAAATTATCAGCAGCAAAATTATCCCCGCCAAAACCAGGCTTATAATGGTAATAATGCACAGGTCCCACAGCACGCAGCTCAGGTGGAACATTCGAATGAAGTTAACAATGTGTCAAAAAACTAGTTGATAGCTGAGAATATAACAGGGATTCTAAGCTAAGCAACAACGTATTGAGTTCAACAGTTCAATCTGGGGCTCATATCGGTTCAATAGACGTTAAAAGTCCTGTTAAAACTAAAGCTAATGTTGCAAATTTTAAGCCTTTAAAGGTTACTACAATGCAGTTGTTTTCAAGTGAAGAGGCTGATGCGCTAATGAAAAAATTATATGCGCAAGTTGACTGGCATCAACAAAAGCTAGCATTGCCTGATCGCACCTTGACCTTGCCTAGGCTAGCGTCATATTTTGGTAAAACTCCCTCGAGATACGTGGCTTCATCATTAGACAACAATGTGAACATTACAGATGAATTTAAGGATGCATTAAGTGCGGTAAATGATACTTATGATCTAAAATGTGATTCTATAATCGTTACCTTGTTCGAAGACGGTGTTGATGCCACTAATTTTCACTCGGAGTTAAATCCACTGGACAGCAACAAGCCTATCGTAATTGCACTGCTTAGCGAAACACGAAACACGTGCAGCTTAGACACTATCCACAAACCTTTCGTAAAGCTTACATGGAAATGCCGTCTGATTCAGCTATGGGTATTTCAAAACGTGTTTTGGATGACTGAAAGGTTAGAATTCCTACGGTAAATGGTGTAAACGAGCCAACTTATTTCCTTAACATTCTGGGATAGTACGTCAGTTACAGTCGCCGATAATCCACGTGTAAACGAGCAGTCAGTGAAGCGAGACGGTAGTTTGAATTTGAACAAAACTGCCAAAACGGGCTGTCTCTGATACACTGAGCGCCATCTAGGGACGGCGGTAGAAACTAGAAACACAGATGGCACTCCGTTCGATTTTGGTGATGAAGGAGTAAATGACGAAACAATTGGTAATAGTTTACCCATTAATATTGTCAAGGTGTAAACGTGGTCCAGAACCAAACACTGGTGGTGAGGCCACTTCAACACCACTGAACAAAAACCCGAGGGCAGAAATTCAAAACTTTGTATATTTTGTAATTTACACTTTTTTTTTCTAGGCAAAAAGCCTAAAAACATCAGCTTAGTGTTTTACTAGGAGGGGCTTCCTCTGCGAAGGTACCTAACCTCATAACCCTGTACAGATACTTTTAAACTGATATTTTTTATTTGTAATTACGGTGATGTAACGGCGGATGCTACGACGGGGTAGGTGCTTGTAACATCGCCGGTCGCCTGGTGTAACTAGATCTTCTTACTATTACTTTTGGGTACTTTTTGGTTCAAACAAGCACAACAGCTACAGTCCCGGCGTAGGGAATGGAGCTACTCATGTCCTAATATTGTAGGCTAACTGTAATAATAAGCGGTAACGCTGCCACCAAGGTGGGAAAAGGCTAGCTAAGCCAAGTTTTAAGAGAATTATCTTACATGTTAACTTCTAGCAAACAACGAGCGAATAAACTGACGGACGTTTAAGAAAAACTCCTGGTTTTTATTTTAAACAAACATGAATAAAAATATCGCACTACAATTACATTTGGTAACTTTACACCTAGTTTAGGTTATAAAATACAGGGGGAATTAACATTAAATTCGACACTAGAACCAACACGAGGTTCACGTAAAACAATTTCAAATAGAAAAAGTGAGTTGCGTAGGCACAAGGGGATTTCGCAAAAGAGCCCTCTAAATTATCAACAGCCTCGGCTGACTAATAAAAGTAGACCTGTTTTACAGTTATGTTTCTACGTGTAACAGCAAAGCATTAAACCTCCCAGAGTTGCTGTTGATAAGTCAACTCCTTAAATTATAGAAGCATCGCTACTTATAAAGTGGATCCAAGCGTTTAATCAATGGAACACCCACGAAGATCAAACCGTCCTTTGTTTACTTTAAACTGCGTTTAAAAAAACATGAAAAAAGCTGGTTTTTAGTAAGGGACCGTGAACCCTTAAATTACGGCTGCCAACGTCCGAAATGCTGTTTGGCTTGACTGCACCATAAATTTACCTTCTAAAGCTACGAGGTTAAGTTTAAGATTTAAACTATAAATTTTGAGTGTAGATTCCAAAAAATAAACTTTTAAAGCTAAACTAAGTACGATACGAACCACTACCTTTGCCCGGCATGGCAACAATCGGACCGCGGCATCTCCACTCCCGATCGGCATAGTGACCTCTAGCTTTGAGAATCCTTGAGCTGTGCTAACGAGTGAGTCTGGGTTTGGGGTTTTATACCCATTACCGGAAGTCGGCGCGGACTCGCGGGGTAGCTACGGAGGGGGGTGCGGGGAAGAGGAGTCGGACATCTGGAGGAGGAGAGACTGATCCAAATCGGCCGAGCTGTCACTACCGGAAGTTGGTGTGGCAGCGCGGACGACCGGGGTAGCTTGAGCGCTCTAACTGGCTGACGGAATTGAAGTAGTGTTTTGGTTGGATGGATTCGAATTGACAAAGAGAATTGCCTACTTGGAAACGTAGAGGCCAGGTTTGGAAAGTGCAAGTGAGTTTTCAACTCATAACAACATGATTTTTAGGCCTATTAAAATAAACTACGATGTTATGCATCGCAACTATTGAAGGGGTGGGGGGGGGGGGGAAACGAAGTGTAATGCACAGAATTATTATTCGACTTTGGGAATTAAACTGCTATATACAAGGCATGTTTTTAACGAAGGAAAGCTAGTTTGTTTACGTTTTTAGAGGTTCACTACGGTCGGAGTTTGGATGGAGAGGCTATAAAAAATAAACATAAAATCATACACTGGGTCCGTGGAAATATACAAACATAAACATTGAAGCTCCGGTAGGGTTCATGGCAAGAATTTAAGTTTACCAAAATGCATTAAGTGCACAAATAAAAAGATTAAATGTTCCAGCTAGTTTTTAAAGGGCTATATCGCAGTTTAGGTTAGACTTTAAACTGGTTTGGACATCGAACATTTTTCATAAATAAACAAAGTCGTCACCTGTTACAAATAAAAAATATCGTGTGTTTTCAACATCTAAGACACAACTAAGCTGGAAAAGTGTTTCGGCTTTATGCCTAAAGAAATATCATACAGTATTTACATTTTTATAGTGTAAATCGTGTAACGGCGGACGCTACGACGGCTCAGGTGCTTGTAGCGCCTCCGGTTTCCTGGTTTGACACGGAGATTCAGCTTAAGGTGTAGCGGCGATTATTGCGACTTTTACGGCATAAGCACAGCAAGGGCTACGGTCCCAGCATGGGGGATGGAGCGCAGGGTCCTAAATTAAAGGGGCCTAACCTTAAAACTGCTGGTATTTCACTGCCACCAGCGATGGAAATTTAACCGTTTATAAGAGTTAAACTAAAAATGGTTTACATATTTATTTACGCTTAAACAGTTAATCGACTAGCAAACGAACTGAAGTTAAAAACTCCTGGTTTTTATTATAACATCAGAGAATGAAGATAACACTTTACATTATGTTTGCCCGAGAGCTTTTGAAACAAACTTAATTAAAAAGCACTAATTTGAATTTACATTGTAGCAATTCACACGATTTTACAACAAAACGACACTTGTGTTTTGAATGAACAATCAATTAAGTTTTTCAACTAGAAAAAGCAATACTGAACGTTCCGCAGAGTCGTCCGCAAGATTGAACAGCATCGGCTGGTGACAATCTATCAAACAGTATGTTTCAAACACGCATGAA
>JAHWFP010056577.1:0-18612 GCA_023313725.1 Lithobius niger
TTATTGTGTATGCTGTTCAAGTATATAACTTGATTGTATTTTGTTTTTTTGCAGAAAAAACATAAACATAGTGTCTTAATACACAAATCTTTATTGGCTTATTATTTGTTTTATTTACTAAATATACTTCAGGTTAACTAAATAATCATAAAAAGATTAATAAACAAATAAATAATGCACATCGTAACATATCAGAGATTAGTGAAATGCCATAACAGTTCACTACTCAAATTAAAGTTACAAAACGAAACTTTGGCGCTACAAAATAAAGCTTTCCGGTTCATAGATTGTTAGCAGTGCTCAGTTGAAGAAATCTTGGCTAAAAAAAATCTGTAAAATGAAACCAAAATAACAAACTAAACTTCGCACTGCCATTTTGTCTGTGGTTCAAAGTTAACGTTTTTTAGAAGTAAGTTTTCTAATATACTACATTACAGTCCTTACGTTAGTAAAAACACTAATGTGAACATTTAAATAAAATCGCAGTATCATTTCACGTGTTACAGCATTTAATGAGTCAAGTCCTGTTGTATGTATGTAAATCTGTATATGGTCAAAAACTATTTCGTTTTTTCGATACAGTTATCTGCACTTTGGCAGAATTTGATAAAATGCAAATATTATTGTGAGAGAAAGTACTGACAATATTTTCGTAGGTGAAGTGGACTAATAAGAAGACAAAGAATCACCGTTTGCATGTAGGGTAAATGGCTATAAGTTGGGATGGATATGAAAACATTGCCAATTTCATACTCCCATGGATAACTTACCTGAGTGTGAAGTATGGCTTTGCTTACGCATGTTGGGTTGGCACGCTCCATGCGATCTCCGCTCCACTGCACTTAATGCTGCATTGTGTGACCGGTCTTTCTGGGATCATTACTTCGACTTGTGCCTTTGATGGAAATAAGTTAACAAAACCTATTCAAGAGTTTTCTCTGGAGTTAACTGGGGTTCAATCTAAGCTTTTTTTTGGAAAGGCCAGGAGAAAGAAGATAAAGTAGATTAATGTGGAGGACTCGTACGTTGCTGCCAATAATTTGGAATATGGATTGCTGCCTTGTTTGCTCGTCTCCATAACTTATTAATTCCTATGAAATAAAATAATCTATCTTGTTTATGTTTGACAGTTTTGGTGTTCAGTTCACAACTGATGCCGAGAAGCGTTTTTTTAAGGTTTAATGCTTAGGAAGATTTTACTCCCAAAAAGCACATTCAATTGACATTCCCCAAAGGTTCACAATATTTACTACTTAATTCCCATGAGTTAAAATAATCTACCCAGTCTATTTGGCTAATCTGTGGTTTTAAATTCGAATCTGGCTTCGTGATGTGCTTCATGAGAATTATTGATTGATTACAATAGGTATAATTTTGACATCGCTTGGGAATGAATAGCTGGCCCTATTAATAAATAAGCGCGTAACAATGGCATCTGGGACTATAGCGACATTATTGTAAGTATTGTATAAGTATTAGGTGACTGCCTTTTGTTTCTGACTGCATGATCTGCATGACCCAAAACAGTAAACGTAAATATTGTCAAACAATACAGCATTAATGGTATTTTATGGTATTTTGTTTTATTGGCTGTATATTATAGGATTACTATAATATATAGCCAGTATAGGATTACTATAATGTACAGCCAATATAGAATTACTATAATGTACAGCCAATATAGGATTACTATAATGTACAGCCAATATAGGATTACTATAATACACTGCAACAATGGCATTGTGAATTACAACACCTGTATAATCTTAAAACCCGTTATGAGGACGCTCTGGGTCTTATAATGAGGTTTTAGGTGTTGTAAAGCACAATGTCTACAAAAGAAACATGTAAGATCAGTGTTCCAACAACAATATTTGTAGATGTTGCGTGTTTAAATGTCTACGGAATAGGTGTTGTAATCCACAACGTCTACGTATTGTAAACCACAACTTCTAAAATATCTAGCAAGTCAGTGAATGACATCACAAATGAATTAAGAGTAAATGTTTTGCTTAACAAAACAGGCTAAGAATTATTTTTCATTTTTAAAAGTTATACGTTGATTTTGTTATAGTTGATCTTTGAAAAGATTTATTTTCACTCTTTGGATGAAAATACTGTCGAATAAATTGTGTTCGTATCCCAGTTTAGTAAACTGAAATTGTGCCTGGAAATTCATATTAAGTAGGTTTTTGCTAATAATTTAACTACACCATTGCAGCCCTATGTTTTACAATCAAAACTGCATTCATACCGCAGCTTTTCAGGCTGTGATTTTATCTTGAAAAAATCTTTTTTTGTTTGTTTGTTTATTTTGCTTTAAGAACTGTTTCTGTGAAACTAAAATACATTGAAATTCAGTATATCGTATTGGCGAGTTAAACCTCTATGAAAACCACCTCTAGTGTGGCTATTAGACTGACGCTCAGTAGCTCTTTGGCCAAGTTTGTCCCTGATGTCTAGTTAAACCATTATTGTCAGTAACTACTTGCCTTCCCGTTAATTCATTTAAAACTGTTCTGACGGTAGGGACTAATTAATAAAATGTACCCAAGCAATCGGAATACCTCAACAAATGCTTTGCGTCTAAAGGTGGTGTTTTATCACGATTTTCTATGTATTGAAATCACCGTTCATTCGATTTGACCGGACAACACCGGCTTCCGGTCCCGGCTTCTGGTCCCGGCTTCCGGCTGACCGGCTTCCTGACTTGTGATCGTCATTTTCCCTGTGGGTTTGTATGGCATTCAATCGGCTATAAGATTTTCCATCGACTTTTCTAAGCGTAGTTACATGAGTTAATGCATAACGCAGTAAAGGTATGCATTTTAGGTGATTTAAAACGGAAAATCTGTCACAGGGGTTGTAAAACAGAATGTTTATTGTAAATCAGGTGTTGTAAACCACAACACATTTTGACTACGACGGGTTGTAAAAAAGGAGACACGTGCTTACGCGTGAATCACAACGTCAATTTTTGCAAGTAATCCTAAAGAGAAAAATAAACAAGTGAATAAATAGTTAAATAACCATAATTCCCTATACACAGAATATTGCTACATAGCGCCAATGCCTGGTGATAACAAATAAACATTCCAACGAAGAGGGTTCACTGATTGTAGCTGTATTCGGTTTAAGAGAGTTTTGATTTGAAAAAAATGTTTAAAATGAAGACGAAATAACAAACTAACATTCATTGGGTGCCAGCTTCTTGCACCTAATGAATGTTCGTTTGCAACAATTTGATTGCCCGAATTTGATTTATTTGGTGTAATCCTGTTGTCCGTATTTAAATCCCTGCCTGATCAAAGACTGTTTCTGTTTTCCGCAACATTTATCTGACCTTTCACAGAATTGCATAAACTGAATAATGCTGCAAAAGTAAATACAGAAAATAAGTAGCGTAAGTGCTGTGGACCAATAAGCACTGTGTACCAATAAGCACATAAAGAATCGCATTTAAATACGGCAAACTATTGACAAGGATGGTAACATTGGCAGTTTTACATTCCCGTGGATGTTTTCTAATATTTTGGCCCATGTGCCTTCCTTTGCTACGTGCTGTTGGTTTTCAGGCTTCATGTCACTTAATATTGGAATGCGTGACACTTGTATGTGACATCATTTCGTCCACCTGCGCATTTGCTGGGAATAAGTTAACAAAACCTAAGTAGGGGTTTTCTTTAGAGTTAACAGGGGGTTTGTGCAGGGTCGATACTTCCAGATTTGGGGGAAGTAGTCAACAACAACTATGCAGGGTTTTATTCGGATTTACACGAGGGTCAAGCTGAGCCTTATTGGAAAGTCCAAAAAGAAAATGCAAATAGATTATTGCCGCCAACTCTTACGCTGCTACCAATATTTCGAAGTATGTTGCCCTGTTGCCTATTGCTAATACCTCTAGTAAGTTGACGATGCTATCATTGTGATAGTAACAATCCTTTTGAAAACATGTGCTTACTTGCAGTGGCCGTTGCTGTTCTAATAAAATCATTCAACCTTTTTTCCATACTAAAATGTTGGAAGCACAGACGTCCATAATGGAATTACCGAAATGCTACGAATTTAATGACAGATCACAGTCGTAAATTTGACTCTGTCCTAGCGTAGGCTTTGAAATCAAGTAAATAGAACAGTAGAAGGCTATATTAAAAATGTAAAGCATTTCTTATTACGTTTAATTAAATTAGTTGCTTCCGGGTGTGATATTTTTATTCAGACGTCTTGTTTTATAGGGAACAGGGACCCTACTAATAAAATGGTATTATTTTTTTCTTTATTTGTCTTTCGCAAGAGCCAAAAATGCGAACTCAACGTTGCAAGTCAGTTAGAGCAAAAAACGTTGCATGTAATAAAGTAATTTGAAGTTGCGTAGACATACCAGCAAGATCAAAATTTGTGTAAAATGCATTTTAGTGCAACATTTAATTATAATTTAGCAGTCAGTGTTCATATATATTTCAGCTGTATGATCCATCCTGTATTATGATGTATTTGTGCTTTCTCGTTGTACTTTCCCAACAGGCTTTTATATTTACCTGAACTTTCATCAGAACTTTTACAATAAAATTAACTGAACTAACTCAAATTTGGCAACACGAATTAGCTGTTAAAGAGCTGAATAGCATAGTATTCACCACTCAAGTTATACAGTCTACAAACTTTAATTATCTTCCGATACAAATAACTGTTTTTAACAAAGATAATTCATCCGTTGTAGCAGTATTCAGCGTATTATAGATCGTGTATTAATAGTACATAAAATATTAACAATACATAAAAAAAATAGCGCATGTAAAAATTATATAGTGTATAAAAAATAGTGTATCAAACAAAACCATTTTATTAAAAATTTTTTTTTTTTGCTTTGATGAAGGTTGGCATAGTCGTTCACCCATCTCTGGACAGAACGGACTGTGAAGAACAAAACGATACAATTCTTTCAGATGAATTCAAAATATCTTTAAAATGAAAATGAAATAACGAACTAACATTCATTAGGTGCCAGCTTCTTGTACCTAATGAATGTTCGTTTGTAACATTTTGATTGCCCCCAATTTGATTGTCGTATGCATTTAAATCCCTGCCTGGTTAAAGACTGCTTCTGTTCTTCGAAATGTTTACCTGAACGTTTACAGGCATATTGCATAAACTGAGTAATACTGCAAAGAAAGGAACTGAAAATATAAGTGTCATACGTAGACTAATAAGCAGCTAAAGAATCTCAGTTTAAATAGGACAGACTGTTGACAAGGATATGAACATTGGAAGTTTTACATTTCCGTGGGTCAATTCCGCAACTTTGAAGCATTTCACAGTCTTCCTTTACTACGTGTGGTGGGTTTTAATGCTTCATGCAGTGTGCATTTCATGTAACATAATATTGCAATACTAGCTGACCCTGGCGTAACATACGCCGTTCTGGCAAATAGCCACCTCCTCACGCCCTCCACCGCAACCTGCACCCCCCCCCCCCAACCTCTCCACACGCTGAAATGCAAAGGCTGCTCGCCTGCTCGCTTCTGGCCGGACGTCATGATCCCTCACCATCATCAATAAGTCTGCTCCTAAGCGAAATATATATATAGACGTGATATTTTATCTGCCACCATTTCGTCACCTGCGTTTTTGCTGACAAGAAGTTAAGAAAAGCAACGCAAGGGGTTTTTTTGGGCGTTAAATGGGGTTCATGAAGGGTCAGAACTGCAGGATTTGGGGGAAGAGCGGAGCTCCTTGCCCAGAAACCAGGCTGGGTGATGAGGGGCGATATTTTCTACGTAAATGAATTCATCAACTTTATTTTCACAATAAAACCTAAGTTTGAAGATATTCGTTCATTCATGTAAGAAAATGATTCAGTTCTTTATGGAAGTTAAAGAAACGAAATTAGCTGTTCACAATGTTGGTTCCATTGTGTATCTTTGTTTCCTTTCTTCATAACACTTAGAATGAATTGTATAATACTAAGATATAAACGCGCTGCAATAGTGAGGCTCACCCTATCTCCTCCTTGTTGCATAACCAAGGGTAGCTAGATAGAAACTGTGGGTCTCGTTACAAGGCCTTCTAAGTCAGAAACACCGTAATCAGTTTGACCCCCTACCGTAGTGCAAGTGATACCAGGCGTTGTTAAATACCAGCCCATGTGAGAGTTGAATAGAATTTGGAAAGATCGATGGGAAAGTTAAAGTTAGACCCAAAGGCCTTCTAAATTGGATGGGGTGAAAAATTGATCAGTTAATTTGATGTTGACGAATTTCTACTTGATGAATTTGAGAGGGTGGGGAAACTGCTCGATAAACTGGTTTGGCTGGGGAGGGGGGGAGGAATTACTCAGTTAATTCGATTGGGGGCACAATGCCACCGGAAAAATTGGATGAATATGGCTTGGTAAATTCAGTGGTGCAAAATGGCACCTGGTAAATTAGATGGGGGCTGAAAATTGCCGGTAAATGTGGGGGCGAAAACTTACCTGTCTCCCCTCCACCCCAAAGGGCTCAGAAAAACCCTAGCTCCGGCCTTGGGTTCAACCTGAGCCGTTTTGGGGGCATCAAGGTGATAAAAATAGATCAATGCGGACAACTCGTTTGCTGTTGTGAATAATTCGGAATGTTGACCTGGTTCCTTACAATGGAACAAGATCTGTAAGTCAACAATGCTACCATTGCAGTAGTAACAATCCTTTGAAAATATTGTATCATCAAAACTGTTGTTACTACTTCAGCCATAATAAAATAATGGCAGTATTAGCTTCCATAACGGAAATATGGTTCAAGTTCCAGAAGTTTACAGACAACACACAGCCGTAAATTTGATGCTAATCTAGCCTAAGCATTGACATCAAATAAAGTAAGAGCAAAAGTGTAAGCAATGTACTATTTACAACATCATTTTCCTATTGCGTTCAATTAAATGTATGTTTACTTTCCAATGTATTATCGTGTTTATGCTATGTAGCTGACACGGCTTCGTTTGGGGGGAAGCTAGCTACTCCTAACCTAAACAACTAGGCTACTTCATAGCGGGGGTGTGACCTCCGTTCCCAAGAACGGGAGTCCACACACAGGGTAGAGTGGCAAGGTGAATAAGCGCCCTGACTTCCGTCAGAGCTTCCTTTATAGATATAAACAGGAAGTAGTACAAGGCATCTATCTGACAAGTATCTATAGTGGCCCCGGTGGCCAACAAGTACAATAAGTGGCTGCACCAATAATGGAGGCAGCCAACTTGGAACACTCCACTTTATTCACGTACACTTCTTGTTTTACAGTGAACAAGGGCCCAAATGAATAAAGCTGAATTATTTATCTATGTATCTACAGCAAAGCCCGAAATCCGAGCTTTCCGTTGCCTGCAAGTCAGATAAGGTGCAAAACATTGCACGCAATAAAATAATTCGAAGTTGTGACAAAAGAAATAAATCAGGAAAAATCATATTTCATATGAGATGCATTTTGATGCAAAATTTAAAATATAATTTAGCATTCAGTATTCAGAATTATTTCTAATGTATGAGGCATTCTGTATTCAAATGTAATGATATTTTCTTCTTGTACTTCCATAAAAGACTCGGCTATTTATCACTTAATAGTGTTGGACTGTTTCGTTAGCTGCCTTAGTATCTGGAGCTGTTGCCCTTGGACAGCTGAACTCCCCACTCTTTAACATCGATTTTGGTAGTGCTGGCAAGCTCTCACTCCATTGTTTTCTTTCTGTTGTAAAACACTATGTTTGCAGGGTAACCATTGTTACCGGTTTTAGTATTGGTTGTTAGGCTATTCTGTTCCTTCTCTTTAACTTCTACTCCTGCAGCCGACCTTCCTAGGGCCAAGGCCGCTTTTCTCAGTGCTCATGTATGAGTAAGTCTGTTTTATATTTGTGATGGGGCGAATTAGCACGGCTGGAGGCAATGTACCCCGTTCACCGATGCAGACGTATTAAGCATATTCCCGACACAGAGGTGACGGACGGATGCCAATACCCAAGTTATTTTATAGTTAGGTATAGTTTTATAGTATAGTTTACTTATTAACTTTCCAAACATGGTCCTCTTTTACCTAGCTACTTCTCCCCAGGCCTGCCTTAGACTGTTATTGACAAACCCGTCACCACCTTATTGCTTGTCAGCGATTTGTGTTTATTGAACACCTACGTGTACCATATTGTGTTTTGCAATTCGACCATTAAAACCAGGAGTTATATACAGTCCCCAACCCAAAGGTTTCAGTGATGTTTCATCCTTTTACCTAGTATCGTAATTGCGTACCAATCGGTCCACGGACTAACCTCTGGCGCCCTTTTAGACCCTATCGTGCCTACTGCCAAGCCAGGTCAGGGACAAAACTTCCCGCAGAAACGGTTTGTTTGTAAGCTCCTGCACCTTCGTTACAGGCTAATTAAACTGTACGTCACCTAAGTTTCACACGTCACCTTTGCCCGAACGAAGATGCAAACGCCCCTGAGTCTACAAATAATTCATAGAACAACGAATAATTTACCTGAACTTTGGTAACCGAAAGCTTGAATAAACCTAGTTACACTGTTACCATACGTTAAATACCTTGCAATAAATATGTTTTTATAACAAAGATGAGACATCAACTACAGCAATATTCATTATATGCAAACTTTTATTTCGTTAAATAAAAAACAAAAATTGTTTTTCATTATCACTGAAATAAAAACAAATCAATATTAAAATAAACTTGCCTCTAAGATTTTTTTGTTAAATACTTTTCTATTTATCTGTTAAATACTTAGCAATACAGATAACTGATTATAACAAAGAGACATCGATTATAACAATATTCAGTATAAGCAAACGTTTAATTTTTTAATTAAAAACCAAACATTGTTTTGCTTATCAGCAAAATAACAACAAATCAACATTAAAATAAACTTGTCTTATAGGTTTGTTTGTTTTTTCAATAAATTTCTTCGAGCCTTATTTACTTGTACCAAATGCTCGTACATCCAGACCAATTTTTACTCTTATAGACGTTTTAAAGGAGAAAAAAATTTAGCAAGACTAGTGAAAAACCAAAGGATTCGAACCGGTTAACCTTCGATCATCACAGGGAGCTGCAATAACGACTAGATTAGTCCACGCTGAAAAACACTAGAGTCATTCACACTACCCTGCCAGCAGTAACTGTCAGGAACAAAAAGACTCACTTTAAAAAAAAATTAATTAGTTGCTAAGAATCATCACACTTAGCTACATGCCACAACTTTAATAAAAATAAAATTGTGATTTTTCGGACAGATTCTTACTACATTTCCCCACGGCCTTCACTTCCTTCATAGTGTATACACATACAAATGTATGAGCATAGACTAGATACTATTCTGATTTGAATTATAACTCTCAAATTTAATGAGTCTCGAATAATAAATCTGTTTTATTGTAATAAAACAGATTAATGATTCGAGACTCATTAAATTTGAGAGTTATAATTCAAATCAGAACAGTATCTAGTTTATGCTCATACATTTGTGTGTTGATATGACAAGAGTTTACGAGAGTAAGCTTCGTTCTATTGTATAGGGGAACCGAGATGTATGGTAAATGATATATAAGCATTGGCATCATTTTATTTAAAGTTAAATTATATTCACAATACAGTATTCAGAATCAGAGCCAGTGTTTAGATTGTATTTGTATTTCCCTCTTGGGCATGTCCGTATGTCTCGCAAATTGTCACTTGGTATGTATTAATAACTTATTAATTATTCTCACCATTATCCTATAAGTGAATTACTAATATTTCATCATCATACCGTATGAATTTGACTGACTTGATAGTAGCCATTTTGGCTTAGCATTTATTGTCTGTTCTAAAGTATTATTATACCTTACTAAAAATTGAACCTTACAACCTTACCTTACCTTACCTTGAACCTTACCTTTCCTTTTGGTATTTGTATTTTTATTAAGTTTACAGCTTTGTTTGTAAATACACCAATTTTGTTGAGAACGACTGTTTAAATTACCAGTTGTATTTAGACTCCATTGTCATGTTTCAGTCAGAACTGATTGTATGCTATACAAAATTCTTAAGATAGTAACAAACTAAGATCACAATAGAACCAGGAATATTTTTATGCGTTGCTCTTACTGTTTTCATGTTGTAGCTTAAAGCAAGGCAGCTACTGTAAGAGCATTCTGTTATTCGTAGGCATTCTGTTATTCGTAGTGCCTGTGAATAGTTTTAAGAGGAAAAAAATTGTGCTTTTAACTAGTTGGATCTTTAGTATTGTTTACCAATACGTATTAACAGCTTTTATAAGGGAAAAATTGCACCATGGATTACGAAAGTGGCTCAGAGAACGATACCAAGCGAATGGGAGGAATTTTAAAATTAAAGTTTCATTAATAATAATAATAATATTTGTCGCAATTGCAACAGGTATGGCAAGGACCTTAGGAAAGATCACTGACAGCCAGCCTAAATTATAAAAAGACAATTACATAAAGTGATAAAAGTATGGCCAGGGAAAGGTAAGGGAATAGGTATGGGGACACAAATGCCTTACCACCAAGGTTAGACCTGCCAGGGACTCTAAGGTCCCCGATGGCACCTTAAGTGGACCTTAAGTGCATGTAAAATTTTGTTTGTATCTTTTCTTGAATCCTACAACAGGCTCTTAAGCCGATTATAAAAATAGGGTTACATCCGTTTAATAACAAGGGTTATCAATGACAGCAACGTTAAAAAATGTTAAGATTGTCACTAACTAGAAAAAAGTAGTCACATTGGGGAGAGTTCGATTCATGAGGTACTGTGCAAAAAAAATTTTTTTATTGTTGCGCAATTTTTATTTTTACAAAGTGGAACATTGTATGCTAACAATGTAGACTTGTGGATTTGTATTATGTTTGAAATTGTATCAATTTATTGCAGCACTCGTTCTTTGATATTACTGAAAGTATGCCAACAGTATAGTCACCGTTTATCGTAAATGGAACAAACGGCAAAAAATTTGGTCTGTGGGTAGTCCCATTAAAGATGTGTACTTATGTTGTGTTTATAATTATAATAGTTTACAATTACAAATGCAATATAAACACCTAACTTTGACTGGTATATCTTCTGACTGAATTTCTTGATGTTTTTCTCTTTTAACCATTCGGCAACACTGTCTCGGGAACATCTAGCAAACTGGGATCCATGTAACATGTCCATTGATCAGCTTTTCCCTCGGAAATTCCATTCTACATCCCACTACCACCCTGCCACTCCTTTCTCATGTTGTTTCCAGCCTTATTTGTTTTTTTGGTCTTGAACCCGCATGTCGGGCAGCAAGGCGTGGGCTTGTCCGCCGTGCTCCTAATTTCCGATGCCAAACACCATGTTCGCAACAACGGCACGCGGCTTTATCGAAAGCCACACAATTGATGATCCCTTGCAGTGTCTGGCAATCTGAGGCCCATTGCCCTTCACGACCGGTTGCTGTTTCCGCGTGGTGCAATCACATCCTGCTATCCCGCACCCAGATGCGGGTTCCGCGGGTGTTGCACAATATTGCACAACGTTGCGTCATGTGGCAACTACTTCTCGATCTTGCATACATTTGAGCAGAAGCGATGTGCAGTGGTCAGGCGTGGCCGTATATAATGGCCTACCCGCCGCATGTGAATCATTTCTTCGACCAGAAGCGGGCAAACAGGATGATGGCTGCAGAGGCGCCGATGGACGACTTTCCCAGCTACGCCGTAGTAGAGAAGTCTAGGGCCGGCAAGAACCGGAGGCAACTTCATCGGGTTTGGACGGAAGAGCTGAGCGAGTACCAGGACAAGAAAGGTTTCTCCGGACCTCCAATGGGCTACATTGGCAGATGCAACAAGAAGAGCAAGGAGTTGGATTTTTTCATGGAATTATTCGGGGAGACTGCAGATTTCATCATAAGGAGGACCAACCAATTCATGGACGACAGGGCCAGCAATGCCAGACGCAGCACACGGAACGTCACGTCAGCCAACACACCAGGACCAAAAGGCAATGCAGGGACTTCGACTCAAGGGGAGCCACGTCCATCACCACCCCACATCACTTACTGCCAGTTTTTGCCACTCACTGGAATTCCGACTGAACCACAGCTGGGAATACCACAACCAGACGTCCACATGGAAGAAGCCGGGTCAAGCCAAGCACAGCCGCCAATGCCAGAAACAGATGTCGCCGAGGAGGAGGAGGACGAATCAGACTACCCATATTACTGCGAGGAAAATGAGGACTACTATGAAGGCAGCAGCCAAGAATCAGATGAGGATGAGTTAGATGACGAACTAAAAGAAACCGAGTCAGAGGACGATGCCGACGCCTGCCTTACGACGTCTAGCAGTGAGGAGGAAGCAGCAAGGCCAGACAGTCCATCACCACCGCTAAGGCCAGAAAGCCCACCACGACCTCGAACCTTAACAGAAACCTCTACTCCCATGCCAAGGCAATCATCAGAAGCGACGTTGCCCACATATGAGCCCGGTTGGTCGGTCCTACTACGTCCCACACCAGCAGAGGCGGTCTCGTCGTCCAGCCAAAATACCAAGCCAAAAGCCAAAGTCGCATCATCGCAGGCGCGGCCATTTATGAGACGAACCAAAAGAGGAATCGTTCGCTTCCCTCGGGGTCTTTCAGGTAGATTCAGAAGTAAGGAATCCGAGGAGATAATCTGCATCGTTTCGTCAGATGAGGAGGAAGAAAGAGCCACCACAACGACAGCCAACGTAGTCGAGCCACCACCCCCACAATCACCGCCACCGTCACTGGAACCGAGTAAACTAGAAGCCATGAAACGACGCTGGCGAGTAGTACTGTACGACAAGATCTACAGAAGTAATATGTTCCCCGAGCCACCCGAGCAAAAAAGGACACGATTATTGCCTCCTCGAAGTTGCTACCTCCAGGAGATGCGCCACGCCAGGATAACCCAATATGTCAATCACCGTTTCAGCCAACAACAGTCTCAGCCAAGCGCTCCACCAGTACAATCCCCAGAAGACTCGAGAACAAAACCCCCAGAAGATCTGAGCACAGGACGGTTGGTGCTAGAGCAGATGTGTGCAGAGGTGGACAAGACACTCAGGAGCCAGTCAGAGTCCTCGTCGTCAACGTCGCCGATCCAGCCAGCGCAAATCCAAAGGGAAGAAGCAGGGGCTAACTCTAGCCAAGAGCCAGCTGCCAAGGAGACACCTTCAACGGTCGTATCGTCGCAACTCCCTCAGCCAGGGGAACAAGCAGAGGCCACTTCCAACTCCAACTCCAGCCAAGACCCAGCAGTAACGACAACCACGCAAGCCTGCCAAACATCGCCGAAACGGAAGAAACCACATCCCACTCCCGCTTGGGTACCATTGACGAAAGACGAGTTGCTGGCTTTCATCGGAATACTGATAATCATGGGTTACAACGACTTGCCGGAGATGGCGCAGTATTGGTCCACGTCCCCAGACCTGGGAAACCACTCCATCAGATCGACCATGACCAGAACAAGGTTCAATCAAATTTGGAACAACTTTCGGCTGTCCGAAGAACCGTCTTTCACTGGTACCGATCCCCAGACTGCATCGCCCACGACCAGGCAAGCCATGGAAGAGCAGAAGGCCAAGGAGGACATGGACGCAATAATGAAGGTTCGACCGATGATGGAGGCTATCAACCAGGCATTCCGCAAGTGCAGGAACCCCGGATCAGTTCTCTGCATAGACGAGTCAATGACTGCATACACTGGAAGATCCAAGATCAAGGTATACCAGCCCAAGAAGCCCATCAAGGTCGGCTTTGAACACTTCACTCTCTGCGACCCGTTCGACGGTTACATACTCAACGACGAGGCACACATTGGAAAAAAGCGCCACATGGCCATTGACCCCGCCCAAGACCCCGCTAAGGAACTCGAGAACAACAAGATGGCTCACACAACGATCTACACCGCGCGCCACTACCTCAACCAGGGTTACACCATCGTCTGTGACAACCGCTTCACTTCGGCACTGCTGTTTCAGGTCCTCTACACCAAGCTAGGAACCTTCGGATGCGGGAGCCTACGCGCCAATGCTGCCGGAATGCCATACGAGTTCACGGAGGAGTTGCGCAAATTCAAGAAAGAGCACGAACGTGGCGACAGTATCCTGCGTCAGAGCGGCCGGCTACTGCTGAGCATCTGGTGTGACACCAAGGCCGTCCCTCTACTCAGCACCCACGTGGATCCCTTGGCCGGAAAATGTACCGTCGGAAGACTCATCGGGGGCCAGAAACACCTAGTCACTTGTCCACCGGCAGCCATGACTTACACGGAGACCATGAATGGCGTGGACATGGCCAATCACCTCATCTCCTCGTTCTATGTCGGCAGGAGGTCGATTAGATGGCACCGCTACCTTTTCTTCCAAAAGCTCAACCAGATTCTCGTCAATGCCAGGCTCAACATGGTCATCGTCTGCGGCCTCGATAGGGCTGGCAAACGCTCCCAGTTGACTTACCGAAGATCGCTGGCCAACCAACTCATCAACCGAGTACGCAAGACACGCCTCATAAGACTTCCAGCCATTTTGGGTACCAGTCATCGCCACGAAAAGAGTACGAGGAGCCGCAGATGCCAGGTGTGCAGGAAGTACAGACAGGAACGGCACGAGACCATCTGGTGGTGCGCAACTTGTCGCACGAACGTGTGCACGGACGAAAGCTCGAGAAGAAGGCACGGTGGACGAACTTGTTGGCAGCTGCATCAAGATCGCCTGGATCTCGATTTTTAGGCTGAATTTTCATTGAACCTGTATAGCTTTGTACAGCCAACGCCGAATAAACCTTGTAACCTTTGTTCAGAATTATGTTTTCCCTTTGCCTAACTGTGACTTTGACTTTTCAGGAAAAGACTAAAAGCCCCAAACCTCACTGACACTGGACCCGGTATTCGTCGTGGCTTCAGGTACTCAATCCGAGCCTGAAACCGCGACGAATGCCAGGTCTCAGGTGACGGCGGGGTGTGGGGTTTTCTTTGGGTGGAACTTAGCCAAATTCTCTGGGTATTGCGATGTTAACCGTCACCATATTGGGTAATGAAAAAAGGTCAGAAAAAAAGCCAAACCCTGCCTCATTGCAGGGTCTGGCAAGACTTGGACTTAGCCAAATTCTCTGGGTATTGCGATGTTAACCGTCACCATAAGGGTTAAAAAAAAAAGCCAAACTCCACCATTGCGGAGCTTGGCTAGTATGCGGGTCTCTTTTGATTCAGGGATGGTCGAGACCAAGTCCATCCCCTCAGTACAAAGTCCCATTTTTTGGACTTAGCCACATGCCAAGTCATCATCCAAGTCATCATCCAGTAAGGGTCATCCTCAGGCTTGTAAGTAGTGGTCTCTGCCCCACCACCACACCCTCATGATCCACAGTCATCGATCGCCTAACCTTCGAGACCAGAAGGAAAGACGGGCCTCAGGTGGATCACTACACTAAGGAACTCGTCGAAAAACACGAACGTCCCAATGTTCGACGCCTAGCCACCTCGTCTGCTAGCTAGTTCATGAATGTCTCGTCAAACACCCACTTTAGTATAGCACTGGCAACGCTCGAAACGACTGCCTTTCAACAAGTTCCAACCAGTCTTTGCTGCAGGTCCAATAGCTCAGCTACAGTTCAGAATGGAGTACCACTCGTCACCAAAACGAAGCCACTAGTCCAACTGCTCCGACCAGTTCCAAGAGACCTCTCCAAGCTTAAAGGGCCACCGCCACTATTGCCACTAGGTCCGGCAGCACTCTGGAGATGTACTACAGGACGAACCCACAGCTCACTGCCAAAGCGTTGCCACCAGTCCAAATGGCTCAAACAGCTTAGAACCTTCCAAGCCCGAAGATGAGGCCAGGCTGCTCGTCGCCAAGTCTTTGCTGCTGGTCCAGCGGCTCAACCCAGTTTAGAACGGGGATCTGCCAGCACGAAGGCAAGGGGGATCCGTCGCTCACCACCAAAGCGTCGCCACTAGTCCAACTGCTCCGACCAGCTCAGAGACAGCCCACCCTCAAGGGAACGAGTGCTCACCACCAAGTCTTTGCTACTCGGTCCAACGGCTCAACCCAGCTAGAAAGGCGTCCCAATCATCACCAAGCAAAGCCACTAGTCCAAATAGCTCCAACCTAGTTTAGAACATCGACCCCAACATCGAGGACTTACACAGCTCATCACCAGTCTCGCAATTCGGTCCAGGTTGACTTACGAGGAGTGAGGTCCGCTAGCAGGACCCACAACCAAAGCCACTAGTCCAAACAACTCGTCCAGTTCAGAACAGTGCACCCAAAGGACGACATTGCTCACCGCTCGTCTTGCTTACTCAGTCCAACAGCTGGTTTCGAAAGGCGTGCCGATTTCCACCAAAGCCACTAGTCCAAACAGCTCAACAAGCTTAGAACGAAACGTCGAACCTAAAGGCAAGGGATCCATCCTCACAATACTGGGTGATCGTCGATAGGACAGCTTACGTTTGCACCAGTCTTGCAACTCGGTCCGAAGGGTCGACTCTGGTTTAGAACGGGGATCTGCCGGCACGAAGGCAAGGGGGATCCGTCGCTCACCACCAAAGCATCGCCACCAGTCCAAACAGCTCGACCAGCCTAGAACTTCGGGACCACAGTGCTCATCAGCCAAGTCTTTTGCCACCAGTCCAATGGCTCCACTCCAGATCAGGATGGCAGATCCAAGCCCGAAGGCGAGGGCCCACCAATTCATCACCGAAGTATCGCTACTAGTCCAATGGCTGCAACCAGCTTTGAGCAAATGACCCACACGCCGTCCTCATCAACAAGCCAACCACTTGGCCGATAGCGTCACCGATGCATGGTACAAGACCAACACCAGCAAATAACAACTCCACATCCAAGTCACAGAGACACCGAAGGGAATCGGGAATTTCTTTCTCGCAACAAACCCGGTATACTACCTGTAACCTACCCGCCGTATAGCCAGTGCGCCCGAGAGACTCCGAAGAATCACGGGACGATCAAAGACCTGACGGAGTAACATAATTGGCAGGCCCCGGGTTCGCTCTTTCACTCAAACAGTCCAAGCCCAGTATACTACCTGTAACCTACCCGCCGTATAGCCAGTGCGCCCGAGAGATTCCGAAGAATCACGGGACGATCAAAGACCTGACGGAGTAACATGATTGGCAGGCCCCGGGCTGGCTTTCACTCACATACTACAAGCCCGGTATACTACCAGAAACCTACCCGCCACATAGCCAGTGAGCCCGAGAGATTCCGAAGAATCACGGGACGATCAAAGACCTGACGGAGTAACATGATTGGCAGGCCCCGGGCTCGCAGTCTTTCACACCCGATTCTCGCACTCGACATCAATGTTCCCTAGACACAGAGCGGCTAAGGCACTCCTATAATCCAAGACACAGAGGCACGAGGCAACGAGTCAGGATCGTCTTCCTACTCAAGCTCAGAACACGGCTCAGCATGCTACCCTTACCTGCCCGCCCGCAGCCCGAAGACCGACGGAGTAAGATTATGGTAGGATTAAGTCAAAGTTCAAACTCTTTCATAAGCACATCACCAGACTCTTTCGCCCACAGCCAACACATCCTAAACTCAGAAATGCCCAGACGCACACGACTCTGGCATATCAGCTGCCATATCGGCTGGCATAGCAGCTGTCTGGCTGCTCATCGCCAAGTCTTTGCTGCCGGTCCAGCGGCTCAACTTCAGTTCGGAATGGCGTACCACTCGCCACCGAAGCATCGCCACTAGTCCAACTGCTCCGACTAGCTCAGAGACCAATCCAAATCCAAGACACAGAGGCACGAGGCAATCGAGTTAGGATCGTCCACTTACTCAAGCTCAAACACGGCTCAACATGCTACCCATGCATACCCGTCCATAGCCCGAAGACCAACGGAGCAAGCTTACGGTAGGGCCAAGCCGGAACAAACTCTTTCAGCAGCACATCACCAGTCTCTTTCACCCACAGCCAACACATCCTGGACTCAGAAACGCCCAGCTGTCACTTAATAAGCTCAACCCGGGGCACGAACGCACATGGAACAAGCAAGTTAGGATCGTCTGCATACTCCAGCTTGAACACGACTCAACATGCTACCCTTGCGTACCCGTCCATAGCCCTAAGACCGACGGAGGAAGCTTATGGTAGGGCCAAGCCGCTAAGGTTCAAGCGCTTTCTGCCAGCACATCACCAGACCCATTTGCCCACAAGTCAACGCATCCCAGGGAACAACAAAAAGCAACAACCACTTCGCCCGCCACTCGAGCACTCCCAATCCAAGACGGAGACATGCAAAGCAAGCAAGTTAGGATCGTCCACCTACTCGAGCTCAAACACGGCCCGACATGCTACCCTTGCGTACCCGTCCATAGCCCGAAGACCGACGGAGGAAGCTTACGGTAGGGCCAAGCCGCTAACTCTTTCAGCAGGACTCACCAGACTCACAGGCCTGCAGCAAACATCACGAACCAGTTCCGAGCACAAGAGGGGCAGCTCAGAGACAGCACACCCTCAAGGAGAACGAATGCTCACCACCAAGTCTTGGCTACTCGGTCCAATGGCTCATCCCAGTTTAGAAAGGCGTCCCAATCTTCACCAAGCAAAGCCACTA
>JAHWFP010056578.1:0-14747 GCA_023313725.1 Lithobius niger
CGCCAACCTCAGTCACAGTGCAGTGGTCCGGGTTGCCACTGCACCACTCATTACAGAGATGTTATTTAAAGGGAAGGACACGTCAACATGTTGGTTATTTGAGCCAAAATTTTGATCTAAAACTTCATGTACACGAGTGAAAGGAATATTCGATAAGACCTTAGGTTGGATGTTTGTGAAAGTTTTGGAGCAACCATCATGGAATAATTTCGAGGAAAATATACGAGAAAAAAGCTACTTAAAAAAATCCAGTAACGGTTTTTCCACATACTTTATAAGAGCAAAAATTTTTTCTATTACATTTTAATAATTTATTTTTACCTTGGAATTTATAAAGGATTTCTAGCCATAAACTTTCCTCCTTTTTGAAGTTTATAGCCACACATTTTTTCGGCGACCCATTGCAAGTAGGATATCATGGAAACTTCTGACATGACATGGAATGCAACTATGTTGATGATTATATGATTATGTTAGTGAATTCCAAACCTATGGCCTTAATTTACAAAAAAAAAAACGATATTTGCATTGCAAAGATTTTTAGTTAGGTATTCAATGCAAGTGTAACATCCTTTATAATAACGAACAGTGCCAAAAAATGAATTGGCCATAAATGACCCACAGGGAGAAAAATAAATTTTCCATTACTCTTGATGGTCAACTATCTCTTTTCTAATAATCGATTTTTTCCAACAATATGTTATGCATTATTTTGCTGTATCTGGCTTTAATTAAATACTGTCGCATAATATCCGTGTGCATTCGTTGCGAGAATCCTTTGATTCTCATGGGAATTTAAAATGATTTTAGTAAAATATGCGCAAATGCAAACGAGTTTTTACCTCCATGACATTTTAGGGACAATGTTATGATTTCATTAGGTGATGTGAGACTGCTTAAAGTTGGTCTAAACCGCTTACCACTTAAATCCAGTATGGCTTGTTTAAACATGCTAAAAGTTCTAATTATTCACCCTATAAAAATGTTTCATAAATTAGGCACGATCAAGGGTTCATTAAAAACAAGCAATAAGGTACTGCAAAGAATCGTTTCAATAAACTGAAATAAAATTAAGCTCATTACCAAACTCAAACGCTTCAACACATTTACCGAAGATACTTTCATCAAAAAAGAGTCACGTCTTTTTGAGGTCCATGGAATTTGTGTAAAATAAATTGATATGTAGAGTGCAGCAACTTATTGTAAAGTGGAATTACATCTTAACACTCTCCACTGCTATTCGGTTTTAAACAGAAATATTTATTTAAACAGCAATTCATTATGCTCGTTGTTTATTACTCACTTTCCGGCATGTGAACTACAAAGGCTTGGAAATTAAATACAATAGCTGTCAACGGTGTACAAGCCGATAACGATTGAAAAATTACCAAACCTAATGAATATTTATTTCCAGACAGTAATTAAACAGTACGCACCTGATAATTCTGAACAAGTTCGAGAACGATTTGAATCTTCAGAAGATGACGGTAAGTAGCAATTTTTAATTTATAAATATCAAATGTTATTGAATCTATTCACCTGTGAGGCGTGAAATTATTTGTTCATATCAGCCTTCTGTATGGATTTTTGGCGAATATGTTTAGAATAGATTCTTGTATGTCTAACTTTTTATACTATTATGGACTTTTTGAAACTGCAACCATTGTAGTTTAACTTCATTGATGAGAATAACTAGAGTAAACTAGACAAATATGGTAAACTTAGGAAGGTAAACACTTGTTACAGGGCTAAAGCAAACCAGAGGAAACTTTTCAATTTATTTGATGGTCAGTGGTCATGGGTATTGAGCTGAAGCAGAATTCAACAAAGCTGTTTGAAATCAGCTGATGTGACAATAACTGGAAAAAGACCTTGAACGTAGTCAAGAACCAGACAGGGTTTATTGAGAGACTACGAAATCCTTCAGCAACTATGGGTTCATTTCTTGCCAATTTTGGGAAGTTCATTTGGCCCTGCCAAGATCAGTTTCAGTCTCTAATTCCCGACTTTTCTGATCGTCTATTTTTTGTCTATTCATGTTTTTCAAAATAATCCTGGAACGGTTCAAAATTAAGCTGTTTCAGACATATAATCAATAAATACAGATTGTCAGATGTCAGATTGATATGGTAATTGAAAATGGAAGATCATCTAGTCATCCATCATGGAACATGATATGATATTATGATGAATACCTTAGGTATTTTAACCAATATTACAACATTTATTAGCACACTAACTCTTAACAATCCAACCATAGTTTCGTTGTAGGAAGTATATCAAAAGGGTAATTTTGCTAAATAAATACGAACGGAATACGAGATCTTTCAAAAGAAATAGATCGATAATCAAACCGTATTGTAGTATCTCAATGAAAAGAAACCCGAATAGTTGAATATAAATAGGCTGTGGTGGGTTTCAAGGAAAAATTTGGCCATAATAATTTTGGTTGTGTATGTAAATTGCAGGAGATCCATTCTTTTAAAAACAGAACTGCCTGTACTAGATGATAAGGAATGTCTAGCTCTGACGTTAGCTGAATTTCCAGAATATTATGTAAAGGAGAATCACATCTGTGCTGGCTTCGATAAAGGATTGACGGGTTCCTGTGAGGTAATTTTTTTCCACCTATTTTTGTTTCATAGCTAACTTCATAAAGTTTTATCCAGGTTGATTATTGTTTAAATTATTACTAAATACCGTATAGTTCTCTTATAAAATCCCTGCGACAGGGTGTTGCCAGGCTGTATTCTTGGCGTGTGCTGAAATAAGCTCAGTGGAGTAGAGTGTGAACGTTCGTCCTTTAAACAGGCTTATTTTCAACTGAGTAAAATTCTGATTTTGTGAAAAGTTCTAACAGAAGGAAGAGTGTGATACATTTTTTATTTTGTCTTAGTATATTACTGCAGCAGAAACCAACTAAATGAATTTTTTGTCGAAAACTGCCTGCACTTTATCGGCAATTCACGTGATCATGCTCATACAGTAAATCTGTAGCTTCACGGATCTCAATGATGTTGGATCTATTCAAGCCAAGCGTAGAATTTTTATTAATGTTATTAGCGGTTTAACTGTCAAAAATTAGGAGAATTTATAGTGTTTATTTATCTCCGAATATTTATGTGAAATAATGGTTGAGTTGCATGATAAGTTATATATGAAGTCGCCTCTTGACACACTAAAGAGCGCCAAAAGTTCACGAGTTCTTTAGAATGTTGGAAGGTGACTTCATTCTACGACCCAATCGACCCAAAATTAATAGGTTTTAAATTAAAGCTTCTTAAGTTGTCTAAAGCTTCCTCCGCCCTTGAAATATGTTCTTGCCTGTTTATTTCCTCACTGTCTGTTAAAATATTTTATTATTTATTTATCTGGCTGATTTTGTATAGCACGTACGTCTTATTTAAACTTCCCATAATAACGCATTGGTCATAGAAGTGATTTATAACAATCCAGCTATTTTCTTTGGCACCTGATTGTAACAATCGAAGAACATCTTTAAATCATGCTTAGTTCGAGGCTTGGTCCTGAAAGCAGTCTCACTTTTTCTTAAAATAGTTTTATTTAACAAAATAATAAACAACGCAACTGTTTGGTTTTGTTAATTATACGTTTCTACTAAACGATGGACGTCTTCGAGGGATAATGTGGTAGTACCATCATGAAGTGCAGCCAGTTTCCCTAGATGAATGTAAATCTTAAAATCGATGCAAAATGGAACATTTTGTTAAACTTCTGACCGTTGCCAGAATTATAAAATAAATTGGAACCGTGCTTGTTGCCAGTAAAATTGCATTTTTATTTTCCATTCACCCTACACATCTGTACAAACTTCTGTTTAAGATGGAAACAGTGCGTCAAGTTCGTTGTAGCTTTAGTTAAACAAAATTTACGCAATTACCGTCGATGACATGCAGCTTGGATAGTCAGTCCACTCAATATTCAGCAGCAGTGCAAGAAATGTGTAAAATTTTCGTAAGATGCGCTGGTACGGCAGCAGGAATTTATTTTAAACTCAAACGCCTTCTGACATCACTGTCATGGTTCGAACCATTTTTACTGAATCTTGCATCTCAATGGCTGTAGAATTTTCTGGACCAGTTGGATGAACCGACACAAAGGTAAAGTAACAAACGAATTAATACTTGTTAGACATACCACCAGCGTAACATATGCCGGTCTAACTAGTTCACGCATGCATGAACGAAATACTTTATTGGGCAGCATGAAATAAAAAAGTTACCAACCACCTCACCCTTTCTCCCCGTAACCCGTGCATCTTTCCCACATTCCTCCATTGTGTGGTCAGACGCCCCAGCGCCCCCCCCCCCCTTAACCCTGTGCCCACCATTTCCCCTTCTCCTATATTCACCATCATGTGGGCTGCTTCCCCTCCCTTGGAACCACTGGTGATTGGTCTATGTAGGAAAGTAAATAGCGTTTTCGATGTAGGGCACCACTCTTATTCTCAGTGTGGCTGAATATCCTGTTTCACAGTTTTGGTACCATCATGAAGTGCAGCCGGTTTCCCTAGACGAATGTAAATCTTAAAATCAATGCAAAATGGAAACTAAAAAAAATTGTTGAACATTTTGTTAAACTTCTGACTGTTGCCAGAATTATAAAATAAATTGGAACTGGGCTTGTTGCCAGTAAAATTTCATTTTCTTTTCAATTCACCCTACACGTCTGCACAAACTTCTGTTTAAGATGGCAACAGTGTGTCAAGTTCGTTGTAACTTTAGTTAAAAAAATTTAAGCAACTACCATCGATTACATGCAGCTTTGATAGTCAGTCTACTAACTATTCAGCAGCTGTGCAAGAAATGTGTAAACTTTTCATAAAATGCGCCGGTAAGGCAGCAGGAATTTATTTTAAACTCAAACGTGTCTGACATCATTGTCATGTTTCGTACCATTTTTACTGAATCTTGTATCTTAATGGCTGAATTTCCTGTTTCACAGTTTTGGTACCAGGCGCGATAAGCCCGCAACAACGATTATGCATACAGTGTTGTGACTCAACCAACTTTGAAACTATTCAACTATGCTGTAATATTCAGCATTATTGAAGCAATATTACTTTTGTGACTGATTGTTACAGGGTACATTCGTTCACTCTGTTGGCCACTCGCGCTTTTTCTTTGCTACCGTGCCAAGAATGAATCTGCTCGCAGTCTTTTATATTAGTACATGATGACTTTACTGCGTGCATCTTATCCCAACCTAAGCGTATTATAGCTAAGCCGGACTGTTCCAAATATTTAAATTGTTGAAGAGTAAATAAAACAATCTAAGTCTAATAACAATGATTTGAACACACACAATTTGTTGTATCGTGTCAACAAATGGCCATCATCATCACAAGCTAGCATCGAAAAAGCGCAACCTGTTTTGGCTTTGAAGCAACGACGGTATCAGCTGTGGCATCTTGGGTAACCTTACCCGTGTTTATTTAACGACCTGAACTAGTTATACTGGATCTCAGATATGTTGCATTAAGTGGATAGAGGCAATAGTCGAAGAGCGAAGAATGTAAGAGAGTGCATACAATGGCAATTAATATGGTTACATCAATCCACCAAAACTAAAACTTTTATGATAATAGCCTCAAAGTTTCTAAAAAGAGTAAACATTTGAAGGTAGTGGTATTATTAAAACAGGGAAAGGCCGCCAAGGCTAATCCTACTAGCCAATTTACGCGCAACACATGAATAGAAAAATACATGAAAAGTCGAACATTGCTACTCACGGAAGAAATCTTCAAGCTTTCATTTAACGTTCAAAGTGTTCTTTGGTGTGATTAACTTGGATTAAGCTTGGTGGCCTTTCCCTGGTTGGATGATATCACTCCCTTACAGGAGACTTGGCGGCTTCTCCTATACAAGTTGTGGATTTGGATGGATATCACAACTTTCATAGGGCTGTCAACGCAGAAAAGATCATACGTTCTTGTCTTCATCTCGGATTTTTATGCCTGAACATTTTCACATTGGTAATTTTTTGCATTTTTCGTTGTCGACTTAACTGTTACATGAGCCAAATTAACCGGGATTGGCTTGTTGTATGTCCATGCCTTTACACGTTTCAATTTCTTTAATACCATTTTTGTGCAGTGGCTAACAAGCACTGATTTTCGTTCACTTAGTTGATTCAGTCAGCGCATCCCCTTCAGTTGCCCCTTCCAAAGTTAATGTTAATATACACAATGAAGCTTGAATTGCACACTAAATCAGCACATTCCCTTCAGTTGTTTTGTTTATGCCTGCACCATTCCTATACATTTTCAACAATATGCAAAGATTTCGACCGCATTGGAATTTATCCTTATCATAATAAGATGCGCTTAGTTGCTTAACAGTTGATAGAAACATGTAACTTAGGTCTGTGAACATACAAAAGGTCACACCGTCTTATCTCCCTCTCTACCTTTTTCATTGAGGAGATTTATGCCTATAAATAATTATCCATTACATTAACCAAACTTAGAATTTTTTCGTTTGCTTTCTCTGATGACATTTGCCATGCAAAATCTCTGAAGCTCACTTTTACTGAAACATCAGACCGCAAAGCGTTTTGTTTTTCGGTTATTAGCATAAACTCCATTTGATCATGGATGTTCGTACTATTGCACAACAATCATCTAAGTGCACCCCTTACGCTTACACAATCCATGACAACACAAATGATTGATTATTGTGTAGGTGAGTCTTTCAGGCAATGTCAATGGGCGAAATTTCAACTTCAAATCTTCAGCTGCAACATGGAAAATAAAATAAATATAAAGTCTTTAGTTGCTAATTTCAAAACCGTCCCACGCATTATTCCTGACTGCTATACATCCCAAACCAACAAAAGGGCAATGTTTAGTTTACAGTGCATTTTCATGTAAACATTCAGCTGTGCAGCCTTTCCAGTATTTTGCTAGCTATGAGCAAAGGGTCTATGAGGGTTGACATTGTCATGAAAACAACGTCATTGATGCATATTTCTCTCTATGAATGGTAGACTCTCATACTTTAACTTTTAATTTTTCTTTAACCCTAAACTTTCCCTTTTACTTTTTCTACAATTCGAAAAATTCAGTCGCATTGGTGTTTATCCTCAACCTGATAAAATATGATGTCAGTTACTTACAGATGTCGGCTAGTTATGCTCCCACTTTATTAAAAACAATCAATCTTTTGACAATTGGATGTATACAATTGGATGATCTATTGGATGATCTACTGTATTTCATGGTGACATACTAGTATGTCTCTAGATACGGTATCTGCAGTTAAAAGTTTGATTGAATAACTTTAATTGGCAAATGTTAGAAACTTACGTTAAACAAAGAGTTTTTCACTGTATGACCTTCAGGGACGACTTTTTTATCTTTATGAGTTAAATTCTAAAGCATTTAATAGTGCTTTGAATCAAAGTGCTTTTTCTAAGCAAGCATTTTTTTTATTTCATCAAGAACGACGATAGCAATCCTTATGTAAGCCTGCGCCTGAACTTCTGTGTCAAATGGTAAACTTTACAACCCTCATTTCCCTAAAATTGACATAGGCTAGCGACATTTGATATTTGTAGTCCCGTCATAATTACGTCACTGCCTTCTTTGTTGATCAAGCATCGGCGAGGGGCACATAGAACACAGTTGGAGTTTGGGGGTTATTTTATGAGAGTTTGACAGTTGGTTCAATTTGAACTAGAGAGTTCACAGAGTTAAGTGTGTAGGGGCACACGGGGGGGGGGGGGCGCGTAATTGTTTGGAAACCTTTCTTTTCAAGCTGGAGACATAATTCACCTACCTATCGATTCGTTTCGTCGTTACTGTTCCGAAAATCATAACGAAAACGTGCGCAAACACTTATTTTTTTTTAAGAAAAAATATTAAAAGTCGGTAAAACGCTGCTCACTGCAAGCTAGAAGCGGCCACCATTCCATGCGGTGATACCACAACAATAAAAAAAAACAGATTTTGACCGGAACGTTACTAAGTGGAAATTATCTCTTTCCCACTCAGACGGTGTATATCGATATTTGTGGCTGGAATTACAGTTCGCAGGGGCACGCGACCTTGCATTATTATACACATCGAGAATTGGTGTAATCAGACAAAAATATGACGCAACATTTGTGAAACAAGGAAATAGAATAATTTGTTCCTTGCTTCACAAATGCTTGCGTCATGCTATTTCTGATTACACAAATTCTAGATGTATATAATAATGCGCGCGAAGCGTGCCCCCTACGGACAGTGTTTCATACTGTAAAGAAATATTCCTGTAGAAATAAAACTACTTACCACCTACATTACGAAAATGAAGGTAATTTCCGACTAGGCACGTTGCGGTCGAAATCAGATCTTCTTGTTGCGGTATCATGGCGTAGAATGGCTGCAGCATCTAGCTTGCAGAGAGCTGTGTTTTAACGTCTTTTAATATTTTTTTCAAAAATAATTAAGCGTTTGCGCACATTTTCGTTGTATGTATCTCGAGGCGAAGTTTCATTTGTATACTAAGAATAACTTTGTTCCAAATTTCATGGCTTTTGGCTCGAGGTGCATGATAGCCCAAAATATGACTCTAACAGCTATATACTACACCTCCTGATCGAACTAATGAATCTACATTCAAGTTTTATAGTTGAAACTTTAGGTATGAACAAGACCTCGGGTCTTTTGAACGCTATTTTATTGTGATTACAAAATTCTTGTTATTGTTGTTCTTATTCTTAGGGAAATTTTGCTTTCATGAAGAGATTGAGCTAACCCCTACCACGATTTATGTGTTTTATTGTGTGTGTTTTTACTGATGAAAGTTCTGTTATAGAGCGGAAAATTTCATGATTTAAATTACCTGTTTGGACGGCATCCCGTGGTCAAGGCGTTTTTGTTTCTAATCACCAACCCTCGTTTGAAGTTCTTTTATCATCTTTTAGTCTTAACAAGGACTAGGTGCCTTTAAACTCCGTCAATTTAACTACAACACTATTGTTGTTGCTACTATTCTGGCTGGAGAACCGTCAAACTCTGAAACCCTGTAGTTTCACCCAACAAAATCCGGCGTTTTGGGTCGTGTCATAACTATTTCATTGCAATAAAAATGTTAAGGACAGTTATCGAACCGTTTGGCCTCAACAGCTTGGCCATTTCAGTTATATTGTAGTTGTTGGGAATCTTTGCCCTAACTTGCATGGCAAATGAACTAATTTTCAAGTTTTGTAGCTCGAAACATCGGTATGAACAGGACCCAAAGCCTTTTGAACGTTAATTTAATATGACTACAAATTCTTTTTTTTTATATTTATTTTTCCCCACCTACAGATGGAACCAAAGAAATGATTTTCAAATTTTTATATTTTATATTTTCACAATTTAAAATGCCATTAAACGCGACTTTAATAAACTACAACATTCTTGCTGTTGTTGCTATCTTTGGGAAAGTTTTGATATCGCTTAGATATTGAACCAATAGAGCAATTTTTCTCGTTTTCATCTTAAAAATTAGGTGTTAACAAGAATAAGGTCCTTTCGAACTGCCTACAATATTGTTGTTGTTGTTGTTGTACTTATTGGAACTGTTTTGCTGGTGGTCAAACCAGCGTACCGATTTAAAATTTTTGTATCTTTAAACTAAGTATCAAAAGGCCCTGACTCTTATAGCAGTTATTTTAAGGTTATTACAATATTCTTGTTGTTGTTATTCTTGCTGGCTCAAACAAAAATAACATGCTAATATTAAAAAAACGTTTAAGATTGTTAAGAAATCCTCAAAAATACTCATTGCCCTAAAGCAACAGTGACAAGACGTAGACATGCAAGCCATCAGCGTCACACAATTACGTATAAAAGAAGCTCCAAATGGTTTTTTTTCGGAAGCTAGAGATTCTTTTGCACATTTTAGTGCAGTTAGGCTGACGGCTTACATGTCTTTTTCTTGGAGCTGTTCCTTTAGGGCAATAAGTCTTTTAGGGTTTACAACCGTATTTATCCGTTTAAGGGTTTTTTTTCTTACTAATAATGATAGTCTACCTTAATTAAAAAAAACTCGCCAACCTGCTCCATTCTATTAAGCCAGACTATGGTACGCAGCAAGCAAAAACATCATTCAGATGAGACAGCATTAAGAAATCTCTTAGCCATTTACATAAGAAATAATTCGAGAACCGAATATTGATATTATAACAATTATTTTAAAATTATTAATGTGAAAGGTAAAAAATAGGGCTTAAGTGAAAAATAAACATTGGTGTCTTTCTCTTTATAGGGTGATTCCGGTAGTTCCCTTTTTATCCGCAGTGACAAGGGATTCACTAGTATCGGTATTACCTCATTCGGTGGTAATTACTGTGAAACTTTCGGTGCTTACATCGAAGTTCAGAAGTATAGTGACGGGATTTTACTGAATTCAGCTGATGGAGGCTCTGTTTCGTTAATTAGGTAACCATTGCCATAGTATTCTTATTTACACCACTTTGCAACTATAATGACAATTAATTATTGCCTAATGATTCCGTGCCACGATCAAACTCATGTAATTTACCATGAAAATGCCCTTAGTTATTTTTTAAAGAATGCAGTGTGTAAAGAGGATACTAGGTCAGTCGTTTAAAAAATTTAAAAAATACTCAAATACACAAAAAATATACAAATGAATTAGCTTTATTTTATAAAAGAGGTGCAGCGATGTTACTATCAATCTGAGTGGTAAAACCACAACCTAGGTATAGTTGGTATGCAGGCCACACGTAATCTGTTAACTAGCTTAGGAAACCAGGGAATTCCTATGTCAGGGTAACGTGAGAGACTAAGAGGTTTGTTGATTATTTTGGGATTTGTTTTTTTTAATTATGTAAATGTCATGGCATCGTAACAGCAATTGATGACCTGCTTGGAATCCAGGGATTGCTTTTCCCTCTATTAACCTTTTTTCTTCTAGCCAGTTCATCAGGACAGTGATTAGCCTATTTAGCGCCAAATGAAATAGGCTGAGATACACTAATAGTAAATCACAAATCAGAGAACGTTACTTCCCATATTATTCGTTTTGCTTGCGCCAGAAGCATAAATTTGTCCTGGGGCAAAATCAATTTATTAGTTGCTCAGTGCAGTTCACATTGCGTTATTACATTGCTTATTAGCGAGCTAAATTATTAGTGAGTTCGGAACTCACATTGTAGCCTTACGACCATAAACTGCCGTCATACTCAATTGATAAGTTCTAATTTTCAAAAATCAGGCTCTTCCATTCTCATGGCACAGCTCACTACAGAGCAGAACGACAGACAACAAAACAAGAAGCCATCTTTGCGATAGCTGGAATCTAAAACAAAACCCACAAATGTGAAAGAACCCTCTAAGTTTCAGCCAATCAAAGAAGTGATATCAGAGCAAGAATGGTTGCCACCAAGTTGCTACATTAGTTGCCAAGCTAATCCCGCCGACTATTAGATCAAAGGTTAAATGAAAAACCTATCCATTGCTACAACCCAGAGCAATGCTCAAATTTTTTATTTCATGTGTGAAGTAGTAGTTAATGGGATTTGCTTGGCAACTAATGTAGCATCTTGGTGGCAGCTATTTTTACTCTGATATCATAAATTTGATTGGCTGAAAATTAGCGACTTCTTTCACCCTTGTGGGTTTTGTTTTAGGTATCACTTCTTTTGTAGTTTTTTTTGGGTGGTATCTTATTTTAGCCACTGCTCAGTTATGTATTATCTGGCCTAGTTTGGTCGAAATGTATTTGATAGGAATGGAGATATCAATTTTGTTTTAGTTTTGCCGGAGTTAGGCTTTCAATCATACAAATTAAAGCATTTGCTGATTTGCATTAAAACATCAACAATAAGTAGCACGGATTGTGAATGTATTAAATGTTTAGTGGCCCGAAGCCATTCGCCCTACTACACACAATTAGCGTGTACATTTTGTCGACAATGATGTGTTGCTGATTATTTCCGGCTTTCATTTGCATCGTTACTCGTTAACTAATAAAAAGTTAGCTGTAGAGAGAGCGCATAGCATAGAGGCTGAGCTCTACTTAAGTGTAAAGAAATAAATAAGTAAAGAGTGTTGCTTATTTTGATCACTGGTGGCGTTTTCCCAACATACAGAAAAATGGCATTCCAAATGAATGAAATCTTTTTAGTTAATGTCTCTCCAAACGTAAACCATAATAGACGCCTATTGGAGTTAAAAGAGCGTTGAATGCCAAATTTCATTCGTATCTGTCGCATAATTTATTTTGTATGAGTAGAATAAGTCAGTAGTCAGTATATAGTCAGTAGTCAGCTGAAATCAACGATCTTCACGCACTTTTATAACTTTGATACAGTTTATGCACTTGATTGAAATACAACTAATGCTTGTCAGGGCACAAAGGCTGCCCATTTTCAACAATTTTCAAGCTGTTTCGCTGCATGGGTACTAGCTTTGGTACTTTAACAGAAAGCAGAGCTGAGCGTATTTCATGGTGGTTTCTGTTAAAGTACCAAAGCTAGTGGCCATGCAACAACAATGCGGAAATTGAACAATGACTTTCTTACAATGAAGGGTGACAATTTAACTTGGTGGGCGGACCACTAGCGTAGTCCTTTGATTACGATTTTCTATGTTTAAATTGTTGCCCATCGCAAGTCGTCTTGTCGGGCCTTAGGGCTTCGGGCAGATAACCAGGAGTGGTTAACGCTCGTTAAACCCTTTGAAACCCTTTGTCGCCTTGTTAACCAAACATTAGAATTTTTTTTAAATATTATATTGATAATTGATAGATTTGTATTTCATTGACAGTTTTCTACTAAGTCCAAAACAGTAGGCTACTCTTTAAACTTGCATTTATTTGGCTTCGTGAGTTTTTAGTTGTGGTATGATATTCTACCTTAATAGTTTAAGTTTCGATCAGGAGCTAAAAAGAAGCTTGCTGTACATTTTTCGAAGCATTCTTTCTCAAAGTTGAGGGGGGGGGACGTAGGTTAAAAATTTATTAAAATTGTAAATTAATTAATTTCTTTTTTTAGCACTTTCTTCATCTCGTAGTCCGTAGGTCTACAGTAATAGGCAGACAAACGTGCAGCAAACAAATTCAATTTTTGCCCTTTTCCTTCAATACCGTTGTTTTTCAAAGTGTTTCTTGACAGGATAACAGCAAAACATGAGAACTTCAGAATTTAACAGGTTCACAATAATTACCTTTTTTATATTACTAAGACTCTGAATGAACATAAATTAATACTTCCTTGAATCAAGGCAAGAAGGTTATTTTATCAATTTACGGTTTCTGTATTTGAGTATGAACGTAAAAAATAAATCGTTATTATGTTATTGTGTTTTTGTTTATAGGCAACATGATGTATAACTCATTCCTACTGCAATATCAACGTCCACTTTCAAGATTCATTTTGCATGTACAATTATGTGGATACAATTTGTAGTAAACCGAATGTGATGTTAAGATGTGTAACAATTCTATAACCACGAGTGTAGACAGAAAAAATAAATTTGTCACTATAAGCTGTTAGGAGTCATGTGTATTTGTAATATCATTCATTAGGGCAATGAACTGCATGTTAAATAGGACTTGGAACTAATCTAAAAAAAAAGAAAGATTTATGTGTACATTTGCAATACATAATTTTCATTCTTCACGTTTTGAACTTTGAAAATAAAGTTTCGTGAAGACGTATGGCGAGAATAAATAAACTATGGTTTATTCATTAACAGATGAATATATATTTGGTAGAATGTTTTAATTAAGCATCTCCCATCATCCTCCTTTTTTAAAGAAAATAAAGCAATGACTGTGTCGTTCCAACATTCTGAATTCCAAGGAATTGTTTACAAAACCTCCTTTTCCTTATAGTAAACAAGTATATTTTTACTTGTTAGGCAATTTCGCATCACCTAAAAACCACATTTACTAGTTACAGTTCACGTCTGTAACTTACCTGCTGAAGCTACTATTCAATGAATTGCAAGTTTAACTTTTTTATAAATTCAAATGAACATAGTATTAAACTCGTATTGCAAAACAAAAACCATTATTTATTCTGTACTGAAGGTAAACTGAAGGTAAATACTCTCTATAAAATGTCCTTATAGGCTATACAAAATAATACCCTGATACCATTATAAACATACCATTTATATTAAACATACATATTTAGTTTAACGTAATAATACCTACTAGTTTAAAAAAAGTAGTAGGGAATACTTCATAAATAGTTATATAATTTATTTTGACCAAACCAGTCAGCATATTCATACTTTATTTAATCTGGCAAGTACAACTAAAGTTTATTCTTGAAGGTGTTGACGGAAGAAAAGCTATATAAAGGAAGTATGGTTGTATGGAGACACTGAATTTTAGTATTTGATAAAATATTATTGGCTGAGTTAGGAAAGCGAGCAAGGTTAAAAATTTGAACTGAATTTTGATTTCGTACGACCGTTTGTCTCTGTGAGGCATGAGTACATAAGCAATTTTTTTTAGTTTGTTTGTTAGTTCATGACAAGGGTGTGAAACCAGAAATTACCAAGTTAGAAAAAGAAATTCCAACCTTAACGTGCTCAAAGATACGGGTTTTTTACTGGATGGCTGGCCTGTACGATACTCATAGGGGGCCCCTACGTATTACTACATGAATGTAAACACGAATTTTATGAGCAATCAAAGTAAATAATACTTTAAACTCTTGCTTTGGTTATAATGGCTTTACAATTACGAAATGAAATAAAAGAACACTATTTCATTTCG